>PVHP010006603.1:0-59845 GCA_004024765.1 Zapus hudsonius
GAAACTAAGTCATTCCCTCTGAGAGCTAGGATTTCTTCTGTTGACAATTTTTCTTGAAAATACAGTGAGGCTGGTAGGAAATTATCAAAAATACTTGCCATTAGAAAAAAATTATCTTAAATCCTGTTAATTCCTGACTTCTTCCTGAAGAGGCATGCATTGTACCAGTGCTGTGTTTGAGGGTACTGGTCATTTACAATATTCATTTAAAGTGTCCAGATAATTTCCAAATGTACATGTTTACAAAATATTATTTTTCCAAGATTGAAGGTCACATGTAACACACCATACAGAATTCATTTGGATATTTACAGAGGTATAAAGCACACAAAATTGTGCAGATAACATACAGAAGTCTAAACTTTAACAGACAGTTGCATACATAGCAACAAGGTACAATAAATTCTGAACAAACAACAACCAATTAATCAGCCAGGTTACTATTGTACACATTAGGCAGGAAGCAATCAAATAATGCCTAATAGAATGTCACTTAAATTATTTCTATGAAACATCTCCCATACATTGCACACATATACACGCAGGTGCACACATGTGCACACACACACACACACACACACACACACACACGCTCGCACACACACACAGACCCTAAGTCTTTTTCTATCACAAACATCAAATGATGCTTAGGATTACATACATGGGTTATCCCCATACATCTGGCTTGTCACACGGCAAGAGGCAACACAGAAATTCAGAGTGACTTACAGAAATTTGCCAGGCTTCGCTTTTGTAGATTAGTTGATTAGCTAATGGTTTCTGTGAAAGTATATTAGGATTTCATATAGATGGAAGGATGAGAAATGAAAAGCCTTAACTAATAGCTTCATAACACTTGCCACTAAGTTACATATTGGCTTTTGTTGAAACTAAAAATGGTCCTATCTGGAGGGGAAGGACTCCAGGGTAATATTTGAAATGACAGCAATGACAAGAGCAGCATCCACAAGCTTCCTACTTCTTTTACCAAAATAGAATATTTTCACAGTCACCCTACCCAATTGTTAAACAGAACCAATGTCCTTTTGAATAACCATTTGTACAAATTCATTATTCATGGAAGCAGAAGATACAGTTGGAACACACATGTAACTACTGTGGGCAGATGTAGTGGAAAAGCCAGGGACCTGAAATATGGCAAAATTCAGTGCTTCATAAACAATGGATTTTTTTTCCTCTAAAAATACTTTTTGCTAACGGCAAAGTCCAACACCTCAGAAAGACTCTGAATTAAGATCTTAGAACAAATTTCCAAGCCTGTACAACATGATTTCAGATACGCTACCTCGCGGTTTGTAAGGCTGCATTAAAGTTTAGCTTAACAGTCATAGCCATATAGTTGAACATCTTATGAGAGGTGACTAGCCCAGAAGCCATTCCCCACCTTGTTCTCCTTACTACCTATGAAGAGATACCATTGCTTCCCAAATCGTCTCTTTAATTGTTTCCTCAGGATTTGACATTGAAAACAAGAAGGAAGCCTAGATTGGTTTCGTGGAGTCATCTGCAAAAGTATTTAGCATTTACAAAGTAACAGGGTAACATTTTGAATTTGCTGAGAGTATTCTCTTGTTAATCCCAAAGTCCCCTCTGTGATCTGTAGGTTATAGTTTAATAAACAAACAGACAAAGATGCACACTGTTCCATGGAGCTCTTACCTAGTAAGCTGAGAAGCTGTAGACTAATGGCACTTTCTCCCTCACATGTAAATTTTTGGAAACCTGGTGAATTATGCTATTAACATAACTAGGGAATTTAAATGTACTGCAGACCCCTTGACAGCTAGGGTTGATAATTCTCCAAGACATAACTAGTATATCTTGGGTGGAGGGTGAAGAACGCAAAGATGCCAAGGAGTTGGGCTTTTCTGGTACACATCCTCGGTTTACATGGTTGTCTTTCAGGGAAGAGCTCAGCCCTCCATGGGGGGACACATGTGTGTGTCAAGATAACAATGAATGAGCAGCTAGTCTTCTTTCCCACTTGTCTGGCATGATGTCCTGGCAAGGATGGGGTAGGTGTTTGCCAGGTGGCTCCCAGACAAGGTCTCTTTAGGGGAATACAAAAAGGCTTCAGTCATTGCTTTCCATAAAGTGCTTTGGGATCCTTCAGGAAAGGGGACTGGCAGAATATTATTACTAACTGATTTCAATTTTTGAATCAAATGGAACCATTTTCTCTGGTGTAATTATTGCTTCAGGCATTAGTGCATGTTCTTGAAACCCAATGGAGCTCATCTTTAAGTGCCCACTTTTAAATATACTCCGTCCCTGGAGTGAATGTTTTTAATTACTGTCTCCCAGATACCCTCACCAATTAGAGGATGTGATAGCCTTGTAAGTGGTTGTCTGGCATAGTCCATCAATGACTTGCATTTTCCAGGCTGTCTTCCCTCATGAATAGACAGCAGGAGTGAAATCAAAAGTCTCTAGCCAAGCATGTGCTGTCTTCCTGGCTGAGTGGCTGGCTGGTGTAAACTCAGCACACCAGTGAGAAGTGGTCAGTGTGTGGCTATGTTCTGAGATTGTGAGCTTTCTGTGGCCCCAGGTATGTGTTTCACACTTGATTCTTTGGTTCTTGGTGGGGGTTAGAACAGAAATAAACATGGGAGGGTCTCATTCAATTATTTTAAAGGATTTTCACAAAGGATGGATGATAGATAATGCAGGTATGAATAAAGCATGTTAGAAACACTGAAAAGGAGACCAGGGATAGGAGTTTCCTGAAGAGTATCTTAGTTGCATTTGAAAGGAACAAAAGATCAAGTAAATCATATATAACATAAAACAGTAAAATAAAAAATGTAGAACAAAACAAAACCCACAAACATGAATTTCCTATATACATGTGTGTGTGCATGTGTGTATACATACACACACACATATATAGCTTGTCTAGTATTTATGAATTAACAAACACAGTTGTTTCTCTCATAATACAATCATTTAAACTGGGCTCACAGGTGGAAAGTGGAGATCGGGGAGAATCTGTTTGAACAAATAATAATTATTGAGGCTCTATCAACTGTGAAATGGGAATATTGCTGGAAAAATGCATTTTCAAGTGATTTAAGTATGCCAATGAACTCTACTGTACATCATTTCATTGGTGGGCCTCTTTCTCATGGAAAATGAAACTATAAGCCTGCATCCACGATATAAATTAGTGGGTTAGAAATCACTGTAGCAGGGCCCAGTAAGCTGGGACTTGCTGAACGAATGAAAAGTAGGGTGGCCTCTGCCTTGATTGAGTCTTGAATACCTCCCATGCAATTAATTCACAGTCACCAACTTCCCCGAGGCCAGGAGAATGGACAGGATCAGAGTTGCTCAGATTCTTGGCTCTTGACATTTCCAGCATCTCATCTCCTCAATGAATCCAACCCAAGCAATCTGCCTTTTTAATTAGAAACCAAGTACAGATAACTCTGTCATTCCCAATATTAACTACGAGTCATAATTTGAGTTGACATTTCTTCCAAATTTGCTTTTCAATTAGTTGACTTAGCTTAGATATCTATTGCATCCAATGTGTGTTCTCCGCACAAAGGAGATGTGTGATATTGAAAGCTTGTTAGACAAAGGTTGGGCAAAAAAAATTGAATTTGGAATTAGAAGTAGCTTTGTAAACTAAGTATGTATCATCTATGGAAGTGAGAGTTGACAAGCAATTCCCCATGGGACAACCTTCTATAAAGTAAATGGTTCTGACACTGAACCAGCTCTTGTAACTTTGAGCAAGCCACTTAACTTCTCTGGACCTTAACTGATCTATCCGTAAAGCCAAGATATATATATATATATATATATATATATATATATATATATATATATATATATATATATATATATATATAATGGTCCCTTTAGTTTCAACTCTCACTCCTTTCATACACAGAATTCACTTATGTGGAAGAAAATAATATTTTATAATTCACCAACCAGCCCGGCAAAGGAACCAAAGTGATTTTGGTCAAGATTTTTGGATGGGAGACCATTATGTAGAAAATCTCCTTTAAAATAATGAGAACTGAGCTCCAGATTTTAGTTTCATGGTGGTAGACCATGAGCTCAAGCTGTGTCTTTCTAGCAAGGTGATGAACTTTGTCTAAATCAAGTCTTTTAAAAAATACAAGTCATGAGAACGTGGTGAGCATGGGGGTTTGCATGAACTCCCACGAGGGGGAGTGGTGGGACTAGGGGGGTAGAAATAGGTGACCATCAAGAGCAATGATTAACTGAAAGGCCTGTGAAGCAGAAAAGGACCGTTTAGATTAGAATGTCAGTGAACTGAATAGACCTAGGCTTCGGGAGACGAAGTGACAGGTGGCATATGCCTTTCCTGAATATGCAGTGTGATTTCTTTTTGACTTGGGTTTCTCATCTGAGAATTTCACTTAGAAGGCAATGTGACTAAAGTAGGATTTCCTGACAAACTTGGAGTAATCGACGGGCAAGGGCTTGAAGGAAAGCTTTCTCATAGGGCCAATGGACCAGATAATCTAGGGAGCAAAACAAACATTGAGAGAAGTTGAAAATGGAAGGCAGCCATCCCAGCCCAAGACCATCTTGACCAGTGATGAGGGGTAAAGAATATGCTGTAGCGATCTGAGGAAGCCACACTATCAGCCATATCTGGAGGACACCTTGTTCAACAGAAACAGATGCAGATCTGCTGACATTCTAAGTGACGGCCCTCATGGACTCATTTTGCTGATCGTATAGAAAATTCACTTCTGATCCATTCTCTCGCCCTTTGACATTTCTATAATTTAGGTTTTCACCTCAGCCATCTCATGACACCCTGAAATAATTGACTTTATTTTCACCTCTGAGTGGGGTCTGAGTGTGCCAGGAGGCCTGCTTTCTGCCCTGTTCTATCTAGCTTTCAAGAATTAGCTAGACGTGTCCTACACTTGTTTCTGGTGGTCTCCACATAACATTAAATGAAGGAAAGGCTTATTCAAGGTCTACTTAGATAATTGCCAACTAATACATTGGATTTAGGGAGTCCTGAGGACCCTGCACTTGGTAACAACTTGCTTTAGCTGAGGGGGAACCCAGCACAAGTCCACTTGATACCTTACTCTAGAGAAACGTTGTGGTGGTCCCAATCCTTCTAAAAGTTTGGTTTGGAGGGAAAATCTGTACCAGTGTAATTTCCATCCGTCTAAACTCTTCATCAGTCACAAATTCATGAAAGAACTCTAGCATCAGCTGCAGAACCGAGGATGCCTCTTTGGGCTGGCCTGTGTACCACAGGTTCCACCAAAAGATTTGCATGTTTGAATTATTGGGTTGAGAGTCATCGCTGAAAAATGCAAGCTCCTCCATAGCCTCCCCAGGCTGAAGAGACTGCCACCTCTAGCCTCTCCCCAAACCCCCTCCCCCAGCCTCGGGGATGGCAGGTGGGGGCCTTGAACTTGTAACCTTTACATTTGTAATGTGGGGCAGGTTGGGGTTAAGGTCATGGGAATGCAGGGAGTGGAGGTGGATCATAAGATAACCAGCATGGACTTCCTAAAGCATGCTGCTCAGTATTTCCGTGTGACCTTCAGAACTCATCTCTGGGCTGGTGGGGCCTCCAGGGGTCGGGCTCAAGCTAGCCCATGGCTTCGTGTCCTGGCCCACCCGGGTACTGGGGTAGGGACCCATGTAGACCCCACGGAGGACCGGAGACCTGGGGTCTTGGAGGCAGCTCCTTGAATCCTCAGGGAGGCTGGCTGCGTGGGTCAGGGCGAGGCCCCGTGGGCCATCCAGGGCAGGTGCAGGTGCAGGTGCAGGTGCAGGCCGCTTAGCCTCCCCTGGATCCTGGGCCAGGCCACAGGCCCGAGGAGACAAGTGCTGCGTGTAGATGCCTTCAGACAGGGACAGCGACTGCGTGTCGCTGTGCATGCGCAGCCAGCGGTGGTGGCGGCTGAAGCCACCATAGTGCTGATGCTTGCTAGGTTTGCGCTTTCCCAGGAAGCCCAGCGGAGGCCGTGAACTAGGCACCATCATCTTGGTGTGATTCTTGGATGCTAAGTCCGTGAGGGTCAGGCTGTGGAGGAACTCTGCACAGGAGTGGTCAGCATCTGGGCCCTGGACCCGGCCCTGAGGGTCCTGAGCCGGTCCCCCCAAAGAAGCCTTCATGTCATGCACCTGCAGGACATCTGGGGCACTGCCGCTGAGGCCGCTAAGAGCCTGCTGGGCGATGTCATGGGAGGACAGGTAGACCAGATCCAGGTCCCGGGGGCTCAGGGCATCGCTGGAGTCATAGTCGCTGTCAGTGGGGAGGAAGACTTCTGAGCAGCCTTCTTCGTCAGAGCAG
The DNA here is from genome assembly GCA_004024765.1 of Zapus hudsonius. Taxonomy (NCBI): domain Eukaryota; kingdom Metazoa; phylum Chordata; class Mammalia; order Rodentia; family Dipodidae; genus Zapus; species Zapus hudsonius. Next base: position 6,332 of record PVHP010006603.1, read on the forward strand.
GGCTGGGACTCTGCAAAGCCAGGGACAGAGGTTAGGAAGGACAGACACTCTTAGCTCCTGCCTCATAGACTTAGGACAGCCTGTCATTGAGATTCAGACTTTTGCACAAGGAGCTTCACAAGGCCCCACTTTGGTTATTCTAAGGCATCTATTTGTATAGAGGAGGGAAAACAAAGCCTGATGTTATTAACTTATTCCTTCTTTACTCCTATTTTAAAGGTGGATTTTGAGGAATGGGAAGGACAGAAGGAAGGAGATACTGATGGTGGAAGACAAGGAATCTGACTTCACATCCTAGCTGCCTTCTTTCTAACATTCTTTTTTTTTTCTCGAGGTAGGGTCTCGCTCTAGCCCAGGCTGACCTGGAATTCACTATGTAGTCTCAGGGTGGCCTTGAACTCAAGGCAATCCTCCTACCTCTGCCTCCTGAGTGCTGGGATTAAAGGCGTGCACCACCATGCCCAGCTCTAGCTGCCTTCTTTCTATCTTCTTGCTCAATGATCTTGGAAAAGTTACTTCTTTGAGCTTACGTTTATAAGTGGTGAAAGTAATGGCACTTACTTGGGGATAGTAAGAACTATTCCTTCTGAATATAAACACTTAACAATTTGATATCTGTTAAAAAATCAAAACCAGTTTAAGAAACCACAAAAAAAGCATGAATGAAAAGCAGAAGTAAGCCTCAAGGTACGTACCACAATAGTCATGAGTGAGCTAAATGTTTAGGTCTATAGATAGTTGGCATTGCATGTGTTCATGTTTTTCCCCCTAGTTGGGTTGTATGTTTCTCATGGTAGGAACTTTCTAACATCCTTTGGATTTCCATAGTCATTACTTTGTAAACATATGTTAATTTTGAAAACATTCAGTGGTCTTAAAAAGCAAGTTATCTCCAGGCTGGGGGGATGGCTTAGTAGTTAAAGATACTTGCTTGCAAAGCCTAGAGTCCAAGTTTGATTCCCTAATGCCCATGTAAAGCCACATGCACAAAGCGGTGCATGCATCTAGAGTGTGCTTACAGTGGCAAGAGGCCCTGGTGTGACCATTTTCTCTCTTTCTGCTCATAAATAAATAAAAAGATTTAAAACAAAACAAGTAATCTCTAATGTATACATTTAAAGCACTTCCAAAAAATTTAAAACAAATCATTTCCAATGGGATTTTAAAATCGAATTCAATAAATTACCTTAAAAGTCATCTGTAAGAGAAAATTTATGTGAATGACTAACTTAAAAGAAGATCTGTGATAAGGAGGATGCTGGCTTACCAGTTATTAACACATACTATAGCTCTTTGGTCATTACAACTTGGTAGTGTACACGTGGAACAGTTCTGTAGATCAGAAGAATAGAGCTGGAGACAGTGGTACATGCCTGTAATCTCAGTACTCAAGAGGCAAAGACAGGAGGATCAAATCAAGTTTGAGGCCAGCTTGGTACATAGTTCAAGGCTAGCCAATAAGATCTTGTCTCCAAAAAGGAAAAAAAAAGTGTGGGGGAACTGGAAAAATGGCTCAGCGGTTAAAGGCACTTGCTTGCAAAGTCTGATGGCCTGGGTTCAGTTCCCCTGCACCCACGTTAAGTGAGATGCACAAGGTGGCACGTGCATCTGGATTGGCAGGAGACCCTGACACACCCATAGTCACTCTCTGTGTCTGCCTCTTTCTCTCTGTCACTATCTCTCTCTCAAATAAATAAATAAAATATTTTTTAAAAAGTCTGAAAGCAGCCATAATTCTGTAATAACTTTATGTATTTGAAGTGAAATAGATAATTCAGTATATATTGTTGGACCATTGGCTATCCTTTTAGCAAAATAAAGTCCTGCCTTGTTTCATAGAAAAAAATAAGTTCTATATGGGTTAACTCTAACAAAACACAGAATATTAGAAGACAATATATTTTAAATTTTTATGTGGGAAGGTCTTTTTTTTAACACAAGACAAACCCCTAAGATTCATAAAAGAAATGGCTGATAAATTTGACATCCAAGTTTAATGCTTTGAAAAACAAATGAAGCCATAAGCCAGGTAAGAAGGTTCTAAGAATGTCTTGTGTAACAAAAGCGTTAAATATCAAGACCTATACATCAGAAGGATAAGAACCAACACTTGGAAGAATAATTAATGGACAATTATCTTATTGTCTTGTCCAATCAGGATAGCAATTAGGGAAGTTGAAACAATACGGCATATTTTACCCATAGCGCTGCAAAAAATAAAAAGCGATCATATCATGCGTCAGTGCTGTGTGTGAGATCAAGGGCTCTTATATAATGATGAGGAGTATAAACTAGTACAGTTATTTGGACCCAAACTTGGCAGAATATGTTAAAAATGTGCATATCGTTTGTCCTCACAAGTCCTTTTTTGGATATCTGTACGAGGAGTTGTCACTCTGTGCACATGGAGGCATTTACAAGTTGTTTACTGCAGCGTGATTTATGGTCGTGAAAAACTAGACATCATCTTGTGGTTAAGAATTCTGTGAAAAGAAGACTTGGAGGCACAGAAGCCCTAAGAAAAGAAAAAAAAATAGTTTACTTGCAGAGCTCTGCAAGGGAGTCCATGTTCTTGACTAGCTTGCTCGTTACAAAATACAACAGGTATTAAAAAAATAAAATAAAACCACAGGGTTACCGGGTTACAGTTAGGCTGTTCACAGTGGAAAATTCAATGTGATTATTATAAGAGTCTTGCAAAATTTAGGGCTAAAGTTTGTTTTGTTAGGGAGTCACTATCAGGCATTTTTCTATTTTAAGAACTAAAGCTTTTTCTCCCTATATTTTGAGACTTTCTGCTTGCCTTTTTTTTTGGTCTTTTGCTCCCCACCCAACTACAGGAGATAATAGACATACTTCCTAATAAGTGGACCAGAAATACGTCCTTTTTACTCTTTCACTACTGCTTAATGCCCACTATCTATTATTTCTTTAAAGTTACAAAATAAAACCGGACATGAAGACAGTGTGTGTCTTTAGTCCCAACACTCAGGAGGCAGAGGTAAGAGGATCACCATGAGTTCAAGGCCAGCCTGGGTCTACATAGTGAATTCCAGGTCAGCCTGGGCTAGAGTGAGACCCTACCTCGAAAAACTAACTAACTAAAATAAATCACAAAGTTACAAAATAAAAATCTTCATTTGATTTGGGATAGGAAGGCAACCCTATAAAAGATCACCTTATTATCTTTCAGTTTTCCTTTGCACAGAGGTATATATAATTAATTTCTGTCCACTGAAATCAAACTGGAAGTATTGTCTGAAATATACTGAAGGCAGCATCAGAGGAGTCAGATGGGCCACCTTGTTCATCTCCTGTGACAAGATGCGTTGGGGCGACCTTGCGAACAGAGGCCATTTGTTAAGGCCATAGAGCTGACAAAACAGAGCTTGATCTTGGAAGAACATGGAGGATCCTACCAACCTGTAATTGTCTTCCTCCTGGCTTCTTGCACAAGACAGAAAGAGTATCATGTGTTAAGAACACTCCTGCTTGGATTTCCTGTAACTTTCTTCTTAACTGATACAAACCCAAATGTTCATCTAGGAGAATGATGAAATTTAAATTATGGCACATCCATATGATGCAATATCCAGAAGCCACAGAGGATGAGATCAACTCATAGGATATTAAAAAAAAATCAATATCGGACTCCTTCTGTTTTCAGTTTCATTCATCGGTTCTAAGTTTTCCTCAGTCTACTTGAGGAAGCACCTTCCAATGCTTCCAGAAGGGGCTCTTCTCTTGCTAGGTACTTAGCCTGAACAGACTTGTGTTATTAGTTATTGTTATATCAATCCATCATCCTGATTTCCTGGTGAGACCATGAGTCCCCTTAGGGCAGAGGTGTTTAATTCACCTGATCCTTTAACAATGAAGATTTGGTGCTTCTAGACTTCCTGTTCTGACCCAATCACTACCCAGTTGGACCCTGTCTTACCATGGTGACGTTTTCAATATACTGGCTTTACCATAGCGTAAAAATTAATCCACATATAAGTAGAGGCTTTACTGTGAATTTTGTTCTTTTCCCAAACTAATGATAACTGGTAGGATAGATTTTCTCTCATGATGTTTGGCAAAACGTAGTATTTCTGATACGGTGGTGAAGAACAGTTTATTGGCTGGAGGGGGAGGGGTAGGAGATGGGTAAGGTTATTAAAGTGTAGCAGAGGGAGTTCTGTGGTGGGGTTACAGTTGAGTATTTCAATCATAGTGTTGGTTACCCAACACCCAACACCATGATATTCTGCGGATAAAAACTGATACTCTCCAGTGTGTTCTGTTGCTAACAAGCACATAACTGGTTAGCCTAATCTAATATACTTAACCCAATCAGTGGGTCACATCTGTTAGATGCATTTTTGACTTAACTGTATTTTTATGATGAATTTGTTGGAATATGGCTTCAATGTAGGCCGAGGAACATCTGTACTTGGGGTTTGAGCAGATACAAAGTTTACAAGCAATGAAAATAAACTGTGTCCTAGGAGTTTACTGTCTTAATAGAAATACAGACAACAACTAGGCATTCATAGGACTGTGGCAGAGCATAGGTTTTATAAAAGAAGTTTAATGAGTAAGATGCAGGTGTATGGGAAAGAGAGATACTATTTTATTGGAACAAAGTTAATTAAAAGCGGTCCCGTGTTAATTTTCTCACATTCTTTTCTATTCTCTTTCTACATTAATTTTTTCTTTATCCACTTTCAAGAAGTGAGACAGGTTTTAGTGATAAATATGTAAGCAATGAAAACATTATTGTACTTGGGAAAGGAAGATAGTCCAAGCAAGTCCATTTGATTAGAATGTAGGGAGCAGAAATTGAATTTGGGGGATATAGGGATACAAAGGAAGGGTGCCAGCAATCACACTTTTGAAAATTTATTTAGGAATATTATGGCTTGTTTGTTATAACCGCATTAATGATAACAGCCTCGAGTAGAAATTGCCCAAAAAAAGTGAAAGAAAAGCTAAACTGTGGTATATACACACAGTGGAATCCTATTTATCAATTAAAAGAAAGAATTCCATAGCAATGCTTGTGATTTAGAGATACCTGGGATGGGTAAGACCATAAAGTGGTAACAGAAAAACTTTTGTGGTAAGGTTACAGTTGTATATCTTGGTTATGATGGAGGTTACCCAGTACCTAGCATGTGATGGAATTGCACAGAGCTGCACATATAAGCTCATGTGCAGTTATATGCATATGTGCACACAAACTGGACATATGTGTAACTGGGGGAATACATAAGCTTTATGGATTATATAATTTATAATCATATAATTTTTTGCTTTTTATGTACATGAGTTGCATAAATGCTAATAATATGGGTGAGCTCTGATGGAGGGCATACAAGGGGCTTTCTTTATATCTCTTTGTAATGTTTTATGTCTATAATTATTTTATTATATCTTTTAAAATATTTTCAAGGGAGAGAGAGAGAGAGAGAGAGAGAGAGAGAGAGAGAGAGAGAGAGAGAGGAAAATGGGCATGTCAATGCCTCTCGTCACTGCAGAGGAACTCCAGATGCATGCACCATTTTGTGCATCTGGCTCTATGTGGATACTGAAGAATCAAACCCTGGATTTGCAAGCAATCACCTTAACTGTGGAGTCATATTTCCAGCCCCTATAATTATTTAAAAGCAAATTATTAAAAGTGACTTTAATTTAAAAAAATAGAATGGAGCTGGAGAGATGGCTCAGGGGTTGTGGTGTTTGTCTGCCACAGCTAATGACCCGGGTTCGATTCCCCAGTGCCCATGTAAAGCTGGATGTACAAAGTGGCTCATGCATTTGGAGTTTACAGTGGCTAGAGGCCGAGGTGCACTCATTCTCTCTGTATCTCTCTGCTTGCAAATAAGTAAAAATAAAAAAAATCAAAATGAAAAATTGAATGGAACCAGAGCAGAATACTGAATACCTAGGATTTGCATCAAATTTTATAGCCAATGGGTAATTATTGAAGAATTTTGAATCAACAAGATCAAAGCTGTGATTTAGGACCCTAGTGAAGCAGGTAAGACATAGGAGTACCATGAAGCCATCAACAGGGCTGCCAGCTAGGAAGCCAGATGCAGGCTCTATGTCCCCTCAATCTCTTCCTTGTCCAAGCGGTGGGGCTGAGCAATAGCAGTGATTGTTCAGGAAAGTAGAAGTGTTGGAAAGTCATTCATTCCCAGATGTTGACTGAGTCTGTATTTTCAAGACATGAAAGTCTGTTCTCAAGCAGCTCATAGATGGTGGAACAGGCAACCCATAAGTAGGAAGACACATATGATGATTCCAAGCATACAGTTCTAGGAAGGCCAGAGAGTGACTCGGGAGGAAGATTCTTTGGACGAGACAGACAGGGGTCTCAGAAAAGGGGAATCCAAGTGAGACCCTATAGATCAAAAGGAAAGGTTTAGGGAAGAGTGTTTCAGACAACTAGAAGAAGAAACCTTATAGAGTCTGAAATTTACCAGTAGGTTTCAAACCGCTGTTCCTGGGAAGGTAAAAGAAGTGGAGCCAGAGGAGCTAAATTTGCAGCTAAATTGGGTTGGGTAATGGAAGGGATGGTGAGCTGAATGTGGGACAGGTTGAACTTGAAGAGATGGCCAAAATATCCAGGAGATGAAGTGGAAGCCAGGCGGGCTAGCAAGGCTGGAGGGAGATGTTTGTGGGTGTGGAGAAGCAAGCGGCCCCAGGAGGGGATGGTTGAAGATATGAATGGGGAGGTCAGTAAATATCAAAAAGAGGGTCAACTGGGGCCTTCAGCACCAATGCTGGAGTGGATGCTTTCAAAGATGGAAGAATATGTTGATTACAGAGACACGTGGTTGGGGAAGAGGAGAAAAATAAAGAGACTGATACACGAGGGGGAAGGAAGAGGCCTGGGGTAACAGAACATTCAGTATGAAAGTGAAAAGGGGAACACTGGGTGTGGGAAGGTCTAGATTGAGAAGGGAAGGATTTGATGGAGGGGAATTGTTACCCCAAACTAAGTATGTATGAAAATGCTAGTTAAAAAGTTCACAGTAAACAGCTATTGACTGCTTCCCAAAGAGATTTTGTTGCATTAAAAAGAGAGAAATGGGGGCTGGGAGAAATGGCTCAATGGTTTCAAGATGCTTGCTTATAAAGCCTGATGGCCCAGGTTCGGTTCCATGGTACTCACATAAAGCCAGACTCACAAAGTGGCCTATGCATCTGAAGTTTGTTTTGCACTGGCAGGAGGCCCTGGCAGGTTCATACTCTCCCACTCTCAAATAAAAATATTTTTGAAAAATTGAGAAATGGACAAAGGCTTAGGCTGAGAGGTTTTGATCTTTGTCTTCTTTGTGTGTATATGTGTGGGTGGGTGTGTGGGGATTGGAATCCAGAGCCTTGTACACGCTAGGCAAGGGCTCTGTCTCTGAGGTTTACCTCTAGCACCATTATCCCCCCCAACAGTTTAGTTTAGATAACATTTTCTTCCATCTTTAATGGGAACAAAATCAGACACTGAAAGTCAAAGGATCTGAAGCTGTTTGGGTCTTCGGATGTGGCTGGGAGAGCTGCATTAGCTATGATGAAGGAGAGAAGGTCACCGAAGGCTTGGAGGGGGGTTGGAATGAGGTCCTTGCGAAGACTCTGTCTATAATTGACTTAGGTAAATTTCCTTCTCCTTTTCAAGGGTCGGTGATGTTCAGCTTCCTTTGAGCACTTGTTTACATTCTCCCTCGTGCTGTCAGTATCTGATATTTACTAAGTTCTGAGTCAACCAGGATGCCAAGTGGTCTAAGCGCGCTCGCTTTACTTAGTGCCTACAATTCTCGTTTTGCACCTGAAGATACTGAAGCAAGGTTTATTAAAATTTGCAACCACTCAAATAGCTGGTAAGTGGCAGAAGAGGCACCAAGCACAGATCTGTCGAACTCCACCTTGGCTATTCCATGGGCTTCCTGTGGAGGCTTCCTAGAGACAGGGAGCGAGTCCATCTACTTCACTTGCACAGAATTGCATTAGTTGTGGGGACTTCTTATTGCTGCTGCTGGGTCCTGCACTAGTTTCACGTGGCACTGTAGCAGGTGCAATGCTGGGTGCCTCTGAAGAACAAGTCTGGTGCCATCAGGGCCCTATTCCCTGTAAGAGGGACCAAGGGAAGGAAGAGTCCTTGCTAGTCTCTGCCAGCTTCCGCTGCATGCTTCGTGAACACATACCCAGTTTCTGCTGTCGCATAGATTTTCTTCGGTGTCTGTTTCTTATAAGGACATCTATTATTGCCTTAGGGCCCACCTACATAATTAAGGATCTTCAGATCCCTTTTCTGAATTAAGTTACAATGCTAGGTTCCAGGGATTAATGCACAGACTTATCTTTTGGGGGGAACCATTCAACTCACTGGAAATCTAAACCGACTATAACTACAAGCAAACCCTGAGAAGTTGACATTTTCTTTCTCTCCAGTTCATAGGTCCAGCACTTTGCAAAGGCAGTTTGTACTTTTACCTCTCTGTATACAAATATTGAGCATTTATTGACTGGAGAATAAGGAATATAACACACTGTGTTCTGAAGAAGCTGGTGTTCTTATTTCATTTGGAGTGGTTTGGCCCCTTCCTCAGGTTAGTTACGTAGTTCTGTTGGCTCTCAGAGCATTTTATTTATATCTGTGTTACTATGCTGACCAAGCTTTATTAGAAATTATCCATTTTCATATTGAGCTCCTTCATTGGTCTATAAGTATGCACTGTGTCCTGTTCATCTCTGTTTGGTGCATTTTGAATAAGCCAATCCATAAAGCCAAGGGAAAAGTCAATGCAAAGGAATGGGTAGAATCTTCTGTATTTCCCAGGTCTTCTCATCGGAACCTGGACGTAAGAGCAGACTCTGAGGTGCTTCCAACTACCCTGTGTCTTAGTCATCCCCCTCTTATTAGCTTCTTATGCTGTAAATTACATTGGGTTGAGATGAAATTGCAACAGATAGTGACATCTGGCCATGTAAAGAGTAGTGGGATTTGATTGTCTATTAAAAATAATATGGAGAGCATCCTGGAGACATCTGATTTACTCAGTCTGCTTTAGAAATTCCTGAAAACAATCACTCATATCACTTTGACTTCTCTTTGGTGATATTTGACTCAAGAGTCAGCCCAGATATGGCAGAAATAAAAATTGACTAAAAATTAGACAGAGCTTGGCTGAAGCCCTGTCTGACTCATTCCTCTTTGTGAATATGATTTTTGAGCAAATCACTTAGCTTTTCTGAACCTTTTTATTTTTTAAAAAATTATTTATTTATTTGGAGAGAGAGAGAGAGAGAGAGAGAGAGAGAGAGAGAGAGAGAGAGAGAGAGAGAGAGAGAGAGAGAATGGACACATCACCAGGACCTCCAGCTGCAGAAAATGAGCTCCAGATGCATACACCACTTTGTGCATCTGGCTTTATGTGGGTACTGGGGAATTGAACCAGGGCTGTTAGGCTTTGCAAACAAGTGCCTTAAACAGCTGAGCCATCTCTCCAGTCACCACTTTCTTTTCCCCTTTGTTTTCTGAACCTCTTTCTATTGGTAGCATGTAGGTCATTACACTGGTTATCTTCCATAACTGCTATGAAGATTAAACTTGTTTCTTAGAGATACTTTAAGTACCATTTAAAGAGAAGGTATTGGTATTACTGATGCTCTTTCCACCCTTAAAAAGTAGCCAGAAAACAGCAAGATTTTAAATAATCACTTAAAAATATGTCAAGATTTGGCTGTGAGAATGCTTCTGATACTGATGGACAGCTGTCCTTTTCTGTGTGAAGCCAGAACCGCAAGTCTTCACTCTATTTAATAGTGAATTAGCAAACCATCTAGCTTCCTCCCTGTACCCATAGAGGTCAATCAATTATCAGTGTAGTGACCCAGGGAGGAGGTACAAACTAGCTGGAGTCTGAGTGGCAGATATTCTCCCTTTGGCTCGAGAATCCACACTTGGGAGACGCTGGGGTCTTAGATTTTTAGACTTGCATGGTGCTTTCATTATCTACTAGGAGACTTTAGAGTGGCAGATCCCTCCCAGAACAGGCTGGGAAAGGCTCCAGGATGCCAGCCAGGGCACTGAGGAGAGTTTCCAAGGACTTTCTGCCACTGCTACTCACTCCCTTCCTGGAAACGAAAGCAAAGTGCAGCTTCCATCCCTAGATCCAGGCCACATGCTCCATTAAACATGGCAGGCGCTGTGCCCGGTTGTCATTTGAGTGAACCTGGTGGTGCTCCTCAACTTCACACCGCTAGAACCTGGACTTTCTCCTCTCCTTGACCTGGGAGCTGTTGCATGAATGTCTGCCCATACTATTAGTGCTGGCTGAGGAAGCCTGGCTCCCTGGCCATTGTGATGAGTGTTGCAACTCCCCGGCTCTGTGGGTCAGGCCAACAACAGCAGAGTAGAGTTGCTGTGGATTTTGAGGGCGTTATGGGGAGATGACATTTCTGGAAAGAATAATCGACTTAAAGTTATTACTTTTTCTTAAAGACTGGGGTTGGGGGATATGACAGAAAGGAAGGAATAGTTAGTCATTTTCCCCTAAAATCTATATTCACATTTCAATGTATCACCATCCATATATAATATATATATGTCCTTGAGTCTTCTTATGTGGTTTGAGTAGAGTCTAAATAATTCACAATTAACAAATTGTGGACTCTCATCAAGCCTTAAGAAGATTTAGTCACCTCAGGAGAAACAGGCCTCCAGATTCCTGTGGATTGGAACCGTTTGGTTTATGCCACGGTGTTCTTAACATCATGTGGGAAAAGGTTACCAGAAAGTTTTACATTTGGAAGCCCAGGCTGACCTTCAAAGACATCTGAAGGAAATAATTTCCGACCTCCCCTCTGTCACCTAACCCATGTGTCACCAGGAGGAGCATCCATGTTGGAAAACAAAATTGTTGCTGCCTGTGACCACTGTACCCACAGAAAAGAAGTGGGAGAGAAAATACCCGTGTGATGGATCAAATCCTTCCACGCCCTGCCTTGAGCTGCCTTTTCTAATGGCCAACTTTCCCCATTGGGTCCTTGGGAGATGCTGAATTTTAATTGACTCAGAGGAGTTCTACTTTGTGTTTTGAAAACCACACAGAAATGGGAAGAGTTGTACTGCCCCCCCTCCCGCACCAGTCTTGAACAAATTTGTACAAACAAATCCAATATATCCAGCAACCTTAAGACAGAATCTTGGGCTGGCACCAGGAGTTAGGTAGGCCCTGTATTTTTAGTGGGCTCCATGTAAGTTAGGGAGCCCTATCCACACAGGATGGCAAATTTTGTTCTGTAAGTAACCCAGTGGGGGAGTTCTTCTAAATTGGACCCCTCCCCCATTCATAAGTGATTTTCCAGACAAGTCAAAGTGGTTACACTTGAGAGGGGTGTATTTCATTGCTCTGAAATGCTCCTGCTTTTGTGGGGTTTGGGGGGAGGACAGGACACTGTCTCCCCAGCTTTCATCAGTGCTTCCCCATCACTGGGTTCCATTTGTCATCCATTGCTTAGCCTTTTTTTTTTTGTGTTTCACAGCCCATGGAATCTTGGCTTCAGAGAAATAAATGGACCCAAGAGAGAATTATATTTTAAGAACCAGAGTGATGATCACTCACATTTTAAGTTAATAATAAAATCTGAATGCAATTGGCCAGATCCTCCTAGCAAGGAGTGTGTGTAATCCATCCTCCCTCTGGCCAACGAGAAAGAGTTTGGCATTTCTGTGGTATAGAGGAGGCCACCCTCATAGAGCCCAAGAGGAACCCATTTGGGACCTGTGGCCAAGAGAAAGTGGAGAATAGAATAGTCACAGAATTCTACAAAGGGTTGGAGGTCAGAGGACATACCTTTCCTGCCCTAAAAGTGGATTTCATTCCTACACTTCTAGCTGCTTATGGCCTTCCCTCCTTCTTCCCTTGGCTAGAAAAAGCCAAGACTTTGAGAGCACGTTTTACTGGTCTGTTTCTTCACCTCCCGTTGATTCCTCTGCACTGCTGCTCAGCTTCTCTCTCTTTTCCCTTCACAAACTGTTCTCCTCAAGATTATTGAAGACTTCCTTTTTGGGCAAAGCACAAGGAGGGAAGATTTACAGCTGTTGTATTAACCTCTCTCCATCCTTTGACAGTCTTTGGTTTCTGGTTGTTTCTTTTTAATCCAGGAAGTGTTGCTTCTTTATCCTCTGGGGCTCCTTCCATAGTCTTTTGCTTTCCAATTTTACCCACTCTTTCTAGGGAATTTCACACATTTTCATAGCTTTCAAGATGAGTCACAGGTGAACAATATTTGAAACAAACAATATTTAAACAAACATATTTAAACAAAAATATTTTAAATCTGGATTATTAGCCCAGTTATCTTTCTCAAACTGTAGTCTCTGTACTTCTTTCTTTCTTTCTTTCTTTCTTTTTTTTTGTGTGTGTGTGGAAATGTTCACTAGTGAATTCCCATTTCATACTCAACATGTGCAAATCTTTCCTCTTTTTTATTTTATTTTATTTATTTTCATTTAAAAATATTTTATTTATTCATTTTCAAGCAGAGAGAGAAAGATATATATATATATATATATATATATATATAGATAGATAGATAGATAGATAGATAGATAGATAGATAGAGAGTGCACCAGGGTCACCACCTTGTGGGTCTGGCTTATGTGGGACCTGGGGAATTGAACCCAGGGCCTTAGGCACCAGAGGCAAGTGCCTTAACCGCTGGGCCTTCTCTCCAGCCCTTTATTATTTATTTATTTTTGGTTAGTAGCATCCTAAAACCCTGAGGGCAACCAAACCAAGAAACTTGGTAGTGGCTTCTTTATTAAGCTTTCTCGTCTTCCTGCATCCAGTATTTTCCCTCTATGATGTCTTCATTTAATACTGAAATTTGAATTTTTAAAGAACAATTCAGATTTGTGAATCTTGGCTTATAATCTCTGGTGGCCTTCTGTCACTGGATAAAATCCAAGCTTTGTAGCAGGGCTACAGGATGCTACCTATTCTGCCTCCCCCACATTTCCACTCTGTCTAGCACCTTTATTCACCCTGCTCCAGGCACCTCATCTTCTTTACCTCACCCACCTTACATGAACTTTTAGGCTGGTTTGGAGCTGGAAAAATGCAACCCTAGATTCTCACCTCACTGCCTTCTGTGGTTGGTTCAGATGTGACCTTCGCACACAGGTGTCTGCTGCCCCCCCCCCAGCTGCTATTTTGTGTCATATATTGGAGTTTCATGGTTTGTTGTTTCTGTTTGTTTACAGTTTCAATGTCATTCTTTGGAGACTATGTTTCACAGGAGTGGAGACTTGGCTCAGGCATTCTATCAGCGTTCCTCAAAAGAGCACCTAGCAGAGAGGAGATTCTCAACACATATGTTTGTAAATGGAAAGAAGAATGAACAATGTCTGTGTCTCTTGAGCCTCGGCCTGGGTGCCTGTAGATCCCTGAATTACAACATAGAACATGCCTGTTTCTATTGCCCGTCAAGCTCACCTTCCCCCTTTCAGCTCAGCTCCTGCTCCTATACCTCCTCCAGGAAGCTCACTTTGATTCTAAGCCTGAGCTTAAAGGTTAATGTTTTCAAAATATTCAGTAAATCACTGCCATTTCTTGTTGGTGTACTGGAATCTCCTATTAGACTAGCTTCTGGCAGAGATACAACCAGTGGCTTGTAACAACACCCTCCAGAAACTCCACTTAAAGAACTATCTTGTTGAATTAGTCTCTAAGTCCTTCGATGTCCTTGGTAATGTGAGTTAGCTGTCTCCCAAGTTTTTCTACTTGTGAAGTTTCAATTTTTAGATACCAAGATTTTTTTTAACAGCCAAGCATAGAAACTCATGGAAGGACAATGGAGACAGAACACCAACGATACCCAACACAATCCAAAGCAGAAGTCCAGAGACACTTAAGATGTCATCAATAAAGCAGACTTAAAACTCACCCACCATGACTCAGGGAACTGAGCGGAAGAGGGGGTGGAAAGATTGTAAGAACCATGGTGGAGGAGAATATCCAGAGACACTGCCCCCCTCAGCAACAACACACAAAGGAGAAAAAAAAAACTGGCTACCACTTATGCAGATAACCCTCTATCCCATGGACTGGTCCAGTATGACCACCGAGGAGGGCCCCCAGTGGTTTGGGAACAGAGAGGAGGAAAATGGGGGCAAGATTTGCTCATACAATGTATCTAATTATCGACAATAAAAATCTTAATAAAAATAAATAAATAGATAAATAGATAAATAAATAAATAAATAAAATATTTAAAAAATAAAAGGCTCATATCGCCACTAAAGTGTTTTTATATTAGCATTAACTATGATATCTGTAATGTATTGTCTGTTCATTTCATAATCTGATAGAGATTGTCTTATTCACAAGTAACACTTGAAGGTGTAGACCCTTTACACACTGTTCCCACTTTACACACATGGAAACCAAGACTGACATGTTCTATGTTTAAGTACATACAACTAGTGAAAAAATTGGGATTTGAATACAGGTCTCTGATAGCAAAACCCAAACTCTTTCTGCTGCACTATGCTGCCCCCTATGGGACAAGCATATAAATCAGAAATGTGTATTAAAAACGTTATTTTGGAGAATGACACTTTGAATGACCATTATTTTTATTGACTAGAAAAAGGACACTAGTCTCAGCCTGCTCTGCTTAGTGTGGCTTTTCTCTGCCTATAAGAGCAACGATATTCTGTAGAGATTTGTGTTAATCTGGTCATGCTTTCCCATACTTGCTAACATACACTCAGACTTAATTCCCCAGAGAAGGAGGAACCTTGCTAAGGATTTCCTTCAACTTGTCTCTCAGTTCGTCACATCTGTGACGAGGCTGAGTGACTTCCTGGGCCTCTGATTCAGGAGTTCATCCAAGGCTTGTCTTTTTCCCATCGCTGACCCGAGCACATCACTATTATGTGTGTGGGTAGTTTACACTCAACTCTTCCCTTGGATGGGACCTGTGTGCTGTCTCTCTCTCTCTCATCAGCTCCTCTTGATCCCAGGCTGGAACTGTTTTTCCATTCCTGGCTGATGTGACCCTCACCTGTCACTCCCACAGTCCCTTTCTGCATTTCTAAGGCCCCATCCTTCCTTGGTGTCCTTTCAGGTCTTAGAAGTGTGGACTAGAGATGGATAATCTTCTGGATGGAGCTGATGTCAGGTGACTGACCTTTTCACTTTTTTCCTTTGCTTTTCTATTCTTTTTAAAAAATATTTTTTTATTTTTAAGCAGAGAAATACAGAGAGAGAGAGAGAGAAGAGCGAGAGAGCGAGAGAGCGAGAGCGAGAGCGAGAGCGAGAGCGAGAGCGAGAGCGAGCGAGCGAGCGAGAGAGAGAGAGAGAGAGAGAGAGAGCACCAGGGCCACCACCTTGTGGGTCTGGCATATGTGGATCTTGAGGAATTGAACCCTGGGTCTTAGGCACTGGAGGCAAGTGCCTTAACCACTGAACTATCTCTCCAGCCCCCTGCTTTTCTATTCTTACCATTCCTGCTCTGGTAGGAGCAGTGCCTCAGCACGAAGAACCTATCTGAGAAGAAAGGACAAAAAATCTGGTGATCAGACCAAAGAACGTTCCAGATTATTGCTTACCACTCACTGCCTTCCTTCTGTGTGTCTCCGGGGAAGGGGACGGGGATGGAAGACAGTCTATGTGTGACGATGTAGAGCTGATCTTCTTTAGAGTCTGTTCATTGCAGGGGTTTATCAGCTTGGTGATGGGCAGGCCAGACACTGGCTGCTTGTATCTCGCGTACTGCAGCGCGTCCATGATCCATCTCATCTCCCTCCAGACTTCGTCTATTTGCTTTGGAACAAAAAGGTGAAAGGCATTAAGTTATCCAACATCCATGAAAAGAGGAAGTTTTCTTGAGAGTCCAAGATGAACCATTTTCCACAGTCCTGGTTTAGGGCATGAGTGAGGTATCTTCTGCACAGCTTTATACGCCAGGAAAGACCCCTGGTTTCCTTTATTGCATATTTGTATCTGAGAAGTAAATAGCCGAAGACCTAAATTCTACTTTGCTCTGTGATAACCTTATATAGAGTCACCTTTCTACCTCCTGGGGTTGTTGGGAAGATATGTGTGAAAGTATTTTATGACACTGTGGGCCACTTTGCACACACACACACACACACACACACACACACACACACACACACACACATATAAGTGCTGCTCGCTTTCAGCATGAAATGCCCCTCATTGAGGTACTTTGGGAGATATGACAAAATCTGAATTTCAGAATGTTTGTACCGGTATTAAAAATAACTTTTAATGTATATGAAACATGCTACTTTTGTACATGTAAAATCAGTATTTGTACAGTATAAAACAGCCTTAAAAGCTCCTTAAAGGCAAGAGAGACATCGCAATGGTGAAGAGTTCTTCCTGAGCAAGCATGAAGGCCTGAAGGGGCCCCAGAAACCTCCAGGACCCACAGAAATCCCAGGGGCAGCAGAGACTGGGACTTTCAAAAAAGCAGCAAGCTCTAAGATCAGTAAGAGACTGTGGCTCAGGTAAGCAGAGGCAGAAGGATGAAAAATAAAAAGATTCTTAAGTACTTTAAACACTTTTTGGCCTGTGTATGGGTATGCGGTATACACGCATGTGTATGAATAGTTTTGTGTGGGCATGTGTGTGTGTGTGTGTGTGTAAGTGCACATCTATGTGCGTGTGTCAGCCGGATGTCTTCCACAGTTGTTCTCCATCCTAACTTTTGACACAGGGTCTCTGGCTGAAACTAGAGTTCAAAGATCTAGCCAGTTCACCTGGCCGGCAAGCACCAGGGATTCCCTGTCTCTAACCCCCCCCCCCCCCAGTGCTGAGTTGATAGGCATGTACCACCATGCCCACCATGCCCAGCATGGGGGTACTGAGGATCAAAACTCGGGTCCTCATGCTTGTGGGTCAAGCACTTCACCCACTGAGCCATCTCCCCAGCTCCAATTTAAGCATTCTTACGTTCTTAGCATGGCGCATTTGAGATTTGCTTTCTGAGTTATCCTAGTGATTTTAGCCACATTTTTATTATGAAGTACAATAGCAGTTCTCTATTGGTGCAAAAGTCACTCAGTGTTTTGTGTCTCTCTGTGGGTGGCAGGTGTTCTTCAGATGTGATCGACACTGGCCATGAGCTTTCTGATCATTCTATCTCCAAGAAGGAGCTGCTAGTCACACAGAGTTTGGATGCCCCTGGAGCCTGTGTTCAAGCCTTTTCCTCTCATTTCACCAGGAGCCTTGGCAAAATATTAACTTCTTCACGTTCATTCCTCAACTGTACAAGGTTGGACTCAATGATGTCTAAAGTAACTTCCGGTTCTAATATATGATGGCTTTCAAGAATGTTCAGAAAGTTGATGTCATTATGTGTCTAGGTTAAAGGTGTTCATGAGATGAACAATGCCAGGTCAAGGTGTGTCTGATTATAGAAGTTTCTGAGATTAGGTGCTACTCAGTGTAATAGTTTATTTTCAGATTTTCTTCCTAGGTCTTCCTAATTGTACTTACATGTACTCCTTAAACATATCAACAAACCCGGTGCTCCCAACAAAGAATAGAGTCTGAAATTGTAACATTCATTGGATCATGTAATTGGTGGTATTTTCCCTCCACTTTTTAGTTCTGTGCTGCCCTGGGGTAAAAGTACATGGCAGGGTATTCTAGGCTAGTGTTGAAAGCAGGGGATTGAGCCCAGGATTTGTTCAATTCCTTAGTTGGGCAGGAAGTTGAAGAGTACGCAGGCCCATGAGGAGGCACTAAGCTATTTTTAAGGGAGAAATCTGAAGTTCGTGGGGTAAACTCAAATTGGGAATCCCAGATGAGACCTGCATGAATTTTCCCCAGGAGAGTGTTACCTCCTCGCTGGCTTTTCCTGGCCGTGCCTCTCATCTCAAAGTACTTTAACGACTCTCCATGATTGGGGATGGCAACTGAGCTTCAGTATCATGTGTTGAGTGGGTGCTCGGAGAACCATTGTGAAGTGGACGGATGGATGGAATGCTTACATAGCTTCTTTTAGGTGTCTACTCAAAGTTACTGTAAGGAGTGGGGTAACGTAGACGAGTGCACTTTATAAATTGTTCATTGTTATAAAACTTTCAGTTGCCATGATATCAATCATGATGATTTTAGTGAGTTGAATGTGGATCCCTAAACAATAGGTTCACACCCTAATCCCCAGAACTTGTGACTATTACATGAGAAAAAAAGTGAATGTTCTCTTATTCGGCAAAAAGTGTGATTGTTAAGGACTTTGAGAGGCAGTGTTTATCCTGGATCATCTGTGAGAGCCCTAATTCTGAATTGTGATAGATGACATATCCTCTTTAAAATGTTCTTCTGCCGGGTGTGGTGGTGCACGCCTTTAATCCCAGCACTCGGGAGGCAGAGGTAGGAGGATCACCATGAGTTTGAGGGCAGCCTGAGACTACAGAGTGAATTCCAGGTCAGCCTGGGCTAGAGCGAGACCCTACCTCAAAAACAAAAACAAAAAATGAACACATAAAAATTACCTTGATTGGGATATACTTTTTGTTTTGTTTTGGTTTGGTTTTTTGAGGGAGGCAGAGGCAGGAGAATCGCCGTGAGTTCAAGGCCACCCTGAGACTACATAGTGAATTCCAGGTCAGCCTGGACTAGAGCGAGACCCTACCTCAAAAAACCAAAAAAAAAAAAAAAATTCTTCTAAGAGTGAGCTTGGCAGAAATGAGAGGTGTGTGGCTATAGAGGCAGGGCTGGAAGTGAGTCAAGGCATGCCAGCAGCCCCTCCCCCCAAGAAGCTGGGAGAGGCAGACAGCGGGGTCTCCTCCAGCACCTCCTGATGGGGTGCAGCTTTGCCAACACGTGACTCTCTAAAATGGGGAATAAATTTCTGTTGTCTTAAGGCACCTGGTTTGCGGCAATTTGTTAGAGAGCCTTAGGAAACTTACATGATGATTCCTGATAACCCACCTGTTCCCTTTCAGTAAGATTGTTCAGCCTATGCTGAAATAAAGTCAATGAGGACAATAAAAAATGTTCAGAAGCCATGTTTACTTCTTATTATTTTCTGAGCGATGGAAGGCGAGGTCTTAACTGAAGGAAAATAAAAACCCCAGAGGTAGAGGGAAGTCTGTGGGTTGAGTTTAATGGGACCTCCCTAAGTAGCTCCAAGAGAAGAACAATTTTCACCCATTTTACCTTATACTGTTGATCTAAAAGTAACTGACAACATAATCCCCCTGATTTTAAGGTCCAAATTCAGCTTCTAAAGACTTGCTGACACATTTTAAGAACCAACAACTGTGAACTCCCTGGGTCAGTTGATTAAAAGTTCTGCATCCATTTCTCACTCTGCTCTTTAAAAAATTTCAGTTTTCATCTCATAAATTAGACCCCTTTCTTTATACTCAGGCAAGATAATATTTTTATTAAAATGTAAAGGTGATTGGTTTTCTCACAGCACAGCTACAAGGTGCTTGAGGGGATGATGGATTGGTTATGTTTAATGAGCTGTGTTTCTATTACAGCTTAGGAGCATTTGAAGCATTACAGTATATAAATTATGGTCTAATTGCCTTTTAGGCTTTAGCAGCTCAAGATATGCCGAGATGAGGGTCTCCAAACTCTGACCTTTCTCTTCTTTCTTTCTTTCTTTCTTTCTTTCTTTCTTTCTTTCTTTCTTTCTTTCTTTCTTTCTTTCTTTCTTTCTTTCTCTCTCTCTCTTCCTTCCTTCCTTCCTTCCTTCTTTCTTCCTTCCTTCGTCTTTCTTCTTTCTTTCTCCTCCCTCCCTCCTTCCCTTCTTTCCTTCCTTCCTTTTCTCCCTCTTCTCCCCCCTCTTCTTTTTTCCTTCACTCACTTTGCCATTTCCATTGTTTTTACTGTATACCTTATCTGTGATTTTCTTTCCTCCCCTGGCCCAGGCTTCCTCCTTTCTGGATGGCTTTCTTTCCTAGTATTTACATGGACACCCCTGCTCTTTACAATATTTGGTTTGACTTCAACACTGTCTTAGATGTGGACACAATTGCCAGCGGCCTCTGCAGGCTATGAGGCTATGGTGTACGGTGGGCTGAGCTGTGAACACCAGTGGGTGAGTGGCTGCAGCTGGTTTTTATAAGGGAAGGAGAGAGAGAGAGAAAGAGAGAGAGAAAGAAGAAACTAACACAGGTAAGAGAAGAGATGATGTTGAGTTATTTCTAGGCGGTGAAGTTACCCAGTTGGGGGCATCAAGGGTGATGCGCTGAAGGTTATGGACGCAAGTAGATGGTTTTGGAATTGCCCTGCTCAAGAAGTTATTTTTTGAATCCTTTGGGAACTGGCATTTATCCAAGTCTCTGTGTACTTGGCTGGCTAGAAGGAGACTGTGTAGAGGGACTCTCAAGTTTCCTGCTCAGGGAGTCCAGAGCAGATGAGAACCTTGAAAAATTCCTCTCCTGGCCTGCTTCTCTCCAGCCCACTTAGAGGTGTGAGGAGAAGTAAGGAAAAAAGGCAGTGGATCCTTAGGCTGAGTGCACCCACCCACCCGAGAAGAGCAGGGTCGCAGTCAGTGATGCAGCAGGAATGGACGCTGTGGACTAAGTGCAATGGGGCCTCATTGGATGAACAGATCCAGGAAGGCTTCAGTGGAGTAAAGTAGAAACTCAACCCAAGACAGTAGGGTTAGCAAAGTGTTTCTGTAAGAGGGTTTTGGGTCTGCAGAGATGGCTCATCAGTCAAGGCGCTCACCTCCAAAACCTGATGACCTAAGTTCGATTCTCCAGTGCCCACATAAAGCAAATGCACAAAAGAGGCGCATGCATCTGGAGTTCATTTGCAGTGGCTAGAGGCCCTGATGCACCTATTCTCTCTCTCTCTCTCTCTCTCTCTCTGCTTGCAAATAAATAAATAAAAAATATTTTTTAAAAAAGAGTTCTGCTTGTTAATCATAAAATGTTAGTACTGCCTAGGACCTTAGGATTCATCTAGTCCAATTCTTACATTTGACATGGGGGAGGGGAACCAGCGCCTCCTCCTGGCCAAATGAAATGTCTACTCCAGAGATTGGGACCCGACTACTCACAACTAAAATATGCACCCTTTGACTTCTGATCTATTATTATTATTATTATTATTATTATTATTATTATTATTACTGAAACAACATTTTTTTTACCTAGCTCAGACTAGCCTTGAGCTCTCTAATAGGACCTGGGGTAGCCTCCAACTCTCAATCCTCTTGTCTCAGCCTCTCCAGTGCCAGGATTACAGGTGCGCTCCACCATACCTGGCTTCATGATTGCTCCTAGTGAGCTCTCCTGTCCCTTCCACTAGGCCCAAAGAAGAAGTAGTCTCCATGTGTCTCCCTCCGACTACATTCTCTCTTTACTGGAAATGAAAGAAATGGAGTAATTACTTCAAAATTTAAATACTATAGAGAAAGTAACTTCTCCAGGAGTCACACGTCACCAAGATGGAGCAGTGGGACAATGCTACTATGGAATACTTTCTTCCCAATGTCTTCAGAAGCTTCAGTCCTCATACAATTATATTCAAAACATTTTTACTTCTGTTTTTCTTTTTTTGAGACAGAGTCTCATAGAGCCCAGGCCGGCCTTGAACTCACTAACTCACCATGTAGTTGAAGATGACATTTCCTCCTGCTCCTATCTCCCAGTGCTGGGAACACAGTTATGTGTCACACTGGTCTTTTACTTCTTATTAAGGAATGAATGAATGAATGCACAATTCATTTGCAGTCATCACATGCCGGGCACTGTGCATGCCTTCTCGAAGTACTGTTATTATCATCCCCATTTCTAAACATGGCTTCGGACTAGATTTATTGGATCTAAAGTTCACAGTATTTTCTAATCTTAAATTCTCATTGCCAGAGATTCATTGTCAGAGATTATTTTTTTAAAAGTATTTTATTTATTTATTTTCAAGGGAGAGAAAGGAGAGAGGGAGAGAGGGAGAGAGGGAGAGAGGGAGAGAGAGGGAGAGAGGGAGAGAGGGAGAGAGGGAGAGAGGGAGAGAGAGGGAGAAAGGGAGAGAGAGGGAGAGAGGGAGAGAGGGAGAGAGGGAGAGAGAGGAGAGAGGGAGAGAGAGAAATAGAGAGAGAACACGTGAGCACTCCAGGGCCTCTACCCACTGCAAATGAACTTCCGATGCATGCACCACTTTGTGCATCTGGTAACTTTATGTGGGAACTGGGGAATCAAACCCAGGTCCTTAGGCATTGCAGGCAAGTGCCTTAACTTCTGAGCCATCTCCCCAGGATTCTTATCTATTTTCCCTACCTTGAGTCTTCTCCTTAAATCTAGGAGAGATATGCAAATTATTTGGTGATTAGGACCAATCAGAACAAATGCTTACAATGACCCACCAGTTTGGCCATAGTAATACATAAGAGTGACATTCACCCCCCACCCCATGCTTGAATCTCTGCTTAAGAGAGCTGTCCAAAAGTATCCTTCCTTCCTCTAAAACTCAAGCTAGCTCTCCAGTGTCTACAGCATTAAGTGCATATTCCTTACAGTGTCTTTAATAAATAAAATCCTCATAACCTTCTCTTGTCACTGTCTTTTAATCTTGCCTAGTTTCTCACTACCATCCAACACTCAGTTTATGCCCCAGCCAACTCTACTACTACTGATTATTCCCTGAATCCCCATTTTTTGCTCTCTTCCTTATTTGCTTTTCTTTTTTTTCTGTAAATATTCTACCTTCTCGTTCCATTTACTGTAGTCTAACCTGTCTCTATAGGCCCAGCTCAGATATCACCAATAACATCTTCCAGGGAAACTTTTTTGCTACCCCCAAGTGGAGATAAATATTTACTTTGTTGTGCTAACACTAACCTTTTTTTTTCTCTCCCATTCAATTTTTGGTATTTCTTCTTTAACACTTAACACATTTTACAAGTAATATCTGCAGATATTTCTTGTTCATCTTAAAGGATTTTAAATTCTGCACGAATCCAAATTTTCTTGACTATTATTACTTTTATTTCAAGACCCGAAGGGGTTATCATAAACCTTTCTGGACAAGACCATGGACAACAAACACACTTTCTTTTCTTTTTATTTTTTGTCTCTTGCTATTATAGATAATTTTTGAGTTTCAATTTGTAGCTCAGGCTGGCCACTGTGTCTAGCAGGGGATACATTTTCTCACATCAATAACTACACACGAACTGTCTAATTGGATTTGGGTGGACGTAAACTAGTGGCTCCTTTGTTTTTTCTTTGAAACACTGAGTAAATTAAGATACTTTTTCTTTCTGTTGGAATTAGCATTGGGTTACTAGGTAAGCAGAACAGGGTGATCATTACTCTCGTGGAGAAAGCTGCTGAGCCTTACACAGGGCTGATACAGTTCTGCAAGTCATCGTTAAGCCTTTGTTTGAAATCTCAGAACCTCTGAGCTCCACATTACCCCCAGATCAGCAGGCTGCTTGCATGGGGTGTTCCCTGAACCTCACCATTGCTGCCCTCTCCCTTGCTGGCTTCACCACCCTGCTTCCCTCTCTCCTCCCCTTACTGAGAAGAAACAGACTGTTACCTGCATGAAGTCTAAAACTTGCTGGTGTCTTTGCTTGGCAGCTGCAACCTCGCTGTCTGAGATCGCTTCCCGCAGGGACTGTTGGGTATTCAGAGAGTCCAGCTCCACGACAGCAGAAAGGCGGCAATACAGACTAATAAATTTCTCTCTGTAGCTGCAAAAATGAACTGGAAAACGGACAAGTGAAAGAAAACATGTTAAGATCTGGTATCAAAATAGAGGGATCCATACAGCAGAGCAAGCCAGTTGAATGGAAACTTGATTTATTAATCCTATCAGTGGAAAATATTAAGCCATAAATAAATTATAAATGTGCTCTTAAGGGGCCAGTTGTCTGGTTTAGCCAGACAGTATCCCCTTTTAGGTTTACCAACTCCTGGTAAGGTACGGGGAAGGGGAATTGGCTCACGCTGCAGTTTAGGTGGCCTTTCTCCTAAAGTTGGAGTTTTTCATTCATCCGTAGTCATGTGCCACATAACCATGTCTCAGTCAATGGTGGCTGCATATACAGTGTGGCCCAGTAAGACTAGATGCCTAGTGACATCACTGCCATCCAATTTTGTGTGCATACAGTATACAATGATGAAATTATCTAATGATGCTTATTCATGCATACACATATGCATATTATATATGTATATGTGCACATATGTGTATATCACTGGGAAAATAAAATTGCTTATCACTTTAAAGAGGGAAAAAAAGCCAAGTAGCAATTTGAAACCTAGGTTGGATTTTTCTGTCTGATTTCTTGCTAGACGTCTTGCTTACTCTCCTCAGAAGATATAAGACATGCCTTTCTTGGGTTATCTTTTGTCTAACTGGAAACTTCCCTAAGGACCTGTTATCATAGACTTTGAATCCTCCTACCTTTCCCCTCCTCAGCAACTCTGGAAGGATGATGGGCATAGATCCTTGCACAGATCATTTTTGTCTTCAATAGACTTGGCCTTCCCTTCTCAGGGGAGTATGGGACAGAGGCCACAGGAGAGGGTCTCACCTGTGTGCACCATTTTTCCATTTCCCACAGTAGGGTAACTAGCATGAGTGAGCTAGTTCTCTCTAGCCAGCCTTGATCACTACCACTTTGGATTCCAGCGTAATGAGGACGCATCCTGGTGGAGACAAGTGCAGTTCTGGTCTCTGCTTGGCCCATCATTGAACTGGAAGCCTCACTGTCCAGGAACCCCATTTATTTTGTATACACCAGACTTTCACTAGTGTTTTCCATGTTTTGGAAACAGGGCTATTGTAACTCGGCATGTCTGTTGGAACATTTTTGTTCAGGCCTCTTGGGCAAGGGTTTTTAGGAAGAACGTACAGTCATTTGCAGCCCCCTGTCCAAGACCTAGCCATTTAGAGAAGCTGAACCACCATGCCTCCAAAGGGAGTGTCTGCTTCTTCCCATGGCCCAGCGAGGAAGCCCTATACCTTAGGAGACAGACATAGATTTCTGTGCACCTTCCAGCCCCTATCTCACTACCAGCTGCTTGCCCTTGATTTCCTCTTGGGAGAAGCCATAGGCCAGTGGAGGGGTGTCCTGCTCTGCTTGTCTTTCTCCACATGGAAGAGGAAGAGGAAGAGGAAGAGGAGAACAGAATGAGGGCTTCAGTGCTTCGTCCTCTCTCCAGCTGGACCCCACAGAGGCACTTCTCCATTCAGTCATCTCAGACCTGGGCTGGATTTTCCTCTCTGCTGTCAGATACCTCCTGCCTAGTCTTCCTATTTTTGTCACCACTTCCTTGCTTGGTTCAAAGAAGAGCTGATGTCTTGTACCAGGTCAGTGAATAACAAATGCTTGGGTTTTTCCTAAACAGTAGAATTCTCCATAATTTCCTTGCTTAAAACTTTATAGAAGCCGGGTATGGTGGTGTACACCTTTAATCCCAGCATTCAGGAGGCAGAAGTAGGAGGATAGATGAGAGTTCAAGGCTAGTTTGAGACTACATAGTGAATTCCAGGTCAGCCTGGGCTAGAGTGAGACCCTACCTCAAAAAACCAACCAATCAACCAACCAAACAAACAAAAAACAACAAAAAGCTAAAAAATTCTATGAAGATTCATCTTGACCTTAGGATAAAATCCAGATATGTTCTCCCATAAGCCTAGCTCCTTGGAATGTAGGATTTGAATGTGTAATCCTGTTATCACAACTGTCCTCAATCCTGACTCAGTCTTGGGCTTTGGCCAAACTTAATTTATTACACATCTCTCTGTATTTCCGTGCTTGTCAGCATATCCACATCTCCCAATACCTTTAGGTCTCCTGCTTCTGCTACAGGAAGATTCTGCTGAAATGTCCTCTCAGTGTTGTTTCCACTGAGAAGAAGTAGCCTCTTCCTCCTTTGGGTCCCTAGGGCTCACCTTTCTAAATGTACGCATACCTTATCTTTCTCTGTCATTATAGCACACTTGACCACATGGGTATTAGCCTGGTTTCTTTGAGGACGGGAACCATGTCTGCTATTAATTTTTATTTCCTAAAATCCTGGAACGTCATGGGTTCTCATTTAATAGTGATCGACTGAGTGGGTAAAGAAAATGCACGAGCTGGTCTGAAGAGAACAGACCCTGTCCCTGGGGACTCTCAGTTCCCTCTAGTCTAACTCGTTGCTACTCATTTTGAAAGGTGTTTTTCACATCTCTGACATTTGCTGGCAGCTCCATCAGAAGGAGTCATCGTTACATTGTCGCTTACTCTTGAACTTATAGCTCCTTGACTATGTCTTTATGTCTTTCAAGGAGGGATTATATCCCGTTAGCACTTGACAGATGTCCGCATTTGGCTAGAGAGCTGAGTGTCTCACAGCCTGCTTTTCCAAATCAAGTTGGAAAATGAAGTTTTCAGGTATGAAGGGGATAGTTGAGTATGGAGGGAGGCTGAATAATTCCTTTAAGAGAAACATTATCAGTCCCATCTGAATGTTTGAAGGCCAGGGTGTTCACAGCTTTCTCTTGTGTCTTGTGGTAGGAGCTGTGGATCAGTGGGTGGTCTGCTGCACCCACATCGTCCCCACCACGCACCACAAGTGAGTTATGAGGAAGTGTCAACTGTAACCCTGTGCTCGCTCTAGTGGTTTCTATCCAGAGCCTTTAACACCACTTTAACAAATGTTCCTTTAACAGAGTCTTTCGAGGTTTAGCAATGACATATTAGGTATCCATCACTGAGGAGGAAAGGATAGACCAGAAGCTTCTAATTTTTTTTTAACACGTGAATCACATGCATTTTACAGATAAAGTACCCTAAGGCCACAATGATGTCATTATCAAACTGCATGATCTGTTAGTAACACACCAACTGAGACTACCTGTGATGTTGTTTCTTCTAAATTTTTTTCTATAAAAGTTAGTTACATGAAAATACAGTTGGGCTGGGGAGGTAGATCAGCAGTTAAGCCACTTACTTGCAAAGTCTGCTGGCCTGGGTTCAATTCCACTTGGGTTTGATTCCCTAGAACCCATGTAAAGGTAGGTGCATGTGTCTGGAGTTCCTTTGTATCTCTCAAATAACAATATTAAAAATACGGAACAGTCGCCATAAACATAGGCAGTTTGTTGAGTGGGAAGTGCATGGGTTTGATAATAGACAGATCGGGGTTTTGATCATAGTTCTGGCATTTACTATTTGTGTGATTGTGGGCAGGTAACTTCTAGATTAAGGAAAACAACCCCAGTATTTTCTTAAAACAAAGGCAATGAGTTCTGCCCAAGATGAAAGCCTGCAGTGTATACAAAGTTCCCAGCATGGATGGCGTATAGCACACGCCAGATACTAAAATAAATACAGCGATTGGAATATTGATACATGATTGTTCTCAGAATCTTCAACCCCCACAATACTCCATCCCTCTGCAGTAGGTGGCCGGGTGTGGAAGCCCAGGCGTCAAGTTCTAGGGTTAGTTTAGAGCTGTGATTCTTTGTCAAGGCATCAGAATACACTTGGGTCCAAGGTGCCTCTCTTGATTCCTGGTAGCAAGTGACATTCAGAACATGGGAGTGGCACCCTAAACCATGAAAAATGGACATTGGGAATGAAGGTTGATACCATGCCATTTCCCACAGCCTGTGGCCTGGATTCCATTAGGCTCATTGCCCGGATGGCCCACAGGCACCTCAAAACTCATCATTTGTCAAACTGAACTCACTGTCCATCCCTCCCCCAAGCCTGTTCCTTCCCTCATGTTTCCTGTTTGGGGAGATGGCGGCTCCAGCCATCTCCACACCCTGGTCAGACTCTCTGGCTCCTCCATCTTGCTGTTACTGCTGCAGATCAATCACAAGGCTTCACGGACACCGACTCCTAAATCCTCCTGCTTCTGCCTTCTCCAGAACAGCTCCACTGTGAGGACCTTGCCTTGAACTCCTATCACTGCCCACCTGGGCCAGGGAGGCAGTCTCTTGATTGTCCCTGGTCTAAGCCCGAAAACTTGCTTTTCCTTAACCCGTTTCCTCAGAGCTGCTAAAATCCAGTAAGACCTTATCATCTCTTTGCTTAAAATCTTTCATCACTTTTGACTGCCCATAGGATAAAATCTCATCTCTAGGATGAGACTGCATTAAGCCTTCATGATTTCCACCTGTTTAACAACTTCTTCTTCTTCTTCTTCTTCTTCTTCTTCTTCTTCTTCTTCTTCTTCTTCTTCTTCTTCTTCTTCTTCTCTCTCTCTCTCTCTCTCTCTCTCTCTCTCTCTCTCTCTCTCTCTCTCTCTCTCTCTCTCTCTCTCCCTCTGTAAGTCAGAGGACAACCTTGGGTGATGCACCTTACCTTCCACCTTGTCTGAGGCAGGGTCTCTTACTGTTCTTCACCTCCCATTGTGTAACAGGAGCACTGAGATTACAGATATGAACTACTGTGTCTGGCTTTACATGGGAGATGCAGACCTGAACTCAGGGCCTCATGCTCGCTCAGCAAGTGCTTTACCCACTCAGCCATCTCCTGGCCTGACCTCTTTAACTTTGAACTTCCCCCAAGCCATGAAGGCTGAGTCACCGTGAGCTGCTCAGGGTGAATCTAACCGGGCAGTACTTTCTGTCTTTGCACTTGCTGTTTGCTCTGCTTAAAAAATGCTTCTCCCCAGTCTTGTCTCTTCTTTCACTTTCTAAATGTCTATTTATTCTTCATAATCCAGCTAAAATGTTAACCCCTATAAGAAAGAGTTGGGTGTCTTTCTTAAATTCACAGCCTATATTTTAGAGTAGGTCTTTCATTATATTAAGACTATTGGTAGAGATGTCTGAATGCCCAAGATTCTGAGATTTGGGTGGGTAGACTGTCTGAATGTCAGTATGTCCACCCAGCACAGCACCTGACATATAGTGGAAGCTCAGTAACTGTTGAGTGGAGGATTTGGGCCAAGTACAGAAACAAATTATATACCGGGTCTAAAACTATTTTTTAAAAATTCTCCAGTTTTTTTGTCCTTTCAGTCCAATTAGCATGAATCAGAGAACCAAGGAAATCAATAAAAATCAGCCTTTCACATCATAGCCATGCTATTCACTGTGACTGTCCACAGGCTCAGGGCAAGCTGACCTCCTCGGTGAAGGCTCAGCAAGACCTTAAGGGCTCATGTCATTGGATGGCAGACGTGAGGGCTCTTAATGCTACTTTTCCTTTTGTGAATGGTTTACTTGGTGACGCTCACAGGCTTATTGCCTTGGAGGGGAGCTATCTTATTTCTACCCAAGGGATGCTCTGATCAGGCCTGAGGCTGTGCAAAGAAAAATAGGTCTTTGGCAAAACTGTGCCTCTTTGCCTCAGCTCAACCCTGCTTGTCCAGAGTCCCAAGATCCTCATCTAGGTCGGTCTCTCTCAATGCCCCTCTGCAGGAATATCCTGTGGGTAGACCTTAGAGGTCTTTACTCCCAAGACAGGAGGCTAACCTCCTTTATCATTTGCTCTCCCCACATCTGCTTAGCGCTGGAATAGGTGCAGATGGAGTTTTCTGAGGCTAGTCAGCCAGTTATTTATGATCCACTCAGGCCACTGGTGGGAACATGGGCAAGTTTGCCAAATCTCAAATTCTTTCATGGGGTAGCGGATGACTTATACAAGTCAAACTGAAATATAGTGCAACTCTTTATTCTATTATAATTTACATATTCCCATAATTCACACCTTTTCAAATTTCATTAGAATTCCCAGGTTGTTATTAAAGTATGTCTGAATTCTGACTGAATTTCCAAAAACATTCTCTCCTTTCTGAAATGCTTATGGTGTATCGACCATTTATTACAGAACTACCTATGGAGAATAGAAGACCCTACCTAAAAACAATATTTTGGGCTGGAGATATGGGCCAGGGTTTAAAGCTCTTGCTGTACAAGCCTAATAACGGGAGTTTGCAACCCCACAACCCACGTGATGCTGGATGCACGTAGCACATGCATCTCCTAGCTCAACGCACCAATAGCAATGAGAAGCACAGTAAGGAAACTCCCCAAGCTCGTGGCCAGCTAGTATGACCTTTGCAGGGGCAAGCAGGAGAGACCCTGTCTCAAACAATGAACTTGTCCTGTGACCCTCACACACATGCCGTGGCACACGCATGCCTATATATACAACTTCCCCCCGACACACACTTAGCATCTTTTTGAGAGGGATACAGGTCCAGTATACAAGTCCTTAAAAGTTCCTATCTTAGCCGTTAGTAGTTGCTTCATGGGTTATGCCTAATGGAGGAGATAGCCACGATAAACTATTTCTGGGGAAACTGATTGCTTGGGAATAAGACAGAAATTGTTACCTCTCTTCTACCTCTCCACATTCATCCCCTCTAAAATTAAAGACACTGTCACGATTCTTACTGAGATCCAGTAATGTTTTCAAAATTGCTGTTGGTACTGCTGAGAGAAAACATTGTACTAGACAGTGGATTCCTCTGTAGCTACCTGTAATCATTTCTCACGGTCCCTGAAAACACCCTGACAAAATTGGATGAATCAATGGAACCATGTCAAAAGGCGGTTCTGATGAATCAGTTGGGTCATCCATGATATAGCAACCAGGTTGGGCCAAAAGATGAAGAAAGTTTGTCTTAAGCAAGGAGCTTCTTAAAATCAGGAACTGTGAGACCCAGGCTCTGGTCTATGGCCTGTTTTTCATAGATGGAGGGTAGATCTATGGTTTTCTAGTTTCTCTTAGCAATAAGAAGGGGTGCACTAGATCTAGGAGGCAGATGCAGTTGGATTCTACTGCATTATTCTGCTAACCACATTTCTAGTTCTGTATTTATGTACTTATCTCTGTGTCCTAGACAGAACCTCTCAAGCTCTGGTCCATGGATTTGGGACCTGGCTGCTGTCTTGCCTGAGAGCTCATTAGCTCCTTCTCAGACCCACTGGCTCAGCTTCTCTGGGCTTGTGTTCTAGGAATCTGTATTTTCATAAGTTCTCCTGGTGAATCTTAGGTACATTAAAGTTTGGGTAGCAGCATCCTAGGACATTGTATGTGTTTGGTGGGTTTTGAATTAGTACCATGCCCCAAAATGGTTCCATTCTTGTTCAAATGAATTTGGAAAATTCTGGATTAAACAAAGTTAATTTCTTTGTTGGGGTATGTGTGTGTGTGGGGGGGGAGGGTTCTTCCATTCTACCAGAGTTTGCAGAACTTTTGATACTTTAGTACTGAAAGCCATCACTGGATTCTCAGAGTTCTCAGAGTGTCATATGAATTCCTTGTCATGGTCTATGAGGGCTCTTTGTGATCTGGCTTCCACATTCCACGACTTCATCTTCTTTACTGTTCTTGTCTAATTCATGCTGGGTACATTGCTCCGCTAGCCGCACACGTTCCTCGAAGGCTCTGCTCTTGCCCATTGCCCAGAAATCTCAAGTCTCTGCTGAAATCTAACTTGCCAGGTCATCCTACCTGAAGTTGCAGTTCCTGTCACTTCTCTCTCTGTCCCTTTCCTTCTTAGTTTTCTCTGGAGCTCTTACTTCCCTAACATCTGTCTTATGATATATTGGGTGGTTTATTTGTCTCTCCACTAGGAAGGATACTCTACAAGGAGTGACTCATCTTCAGTGTCTGGAATAATGCCTAGCACATTGTAGGCTACCGGAGATTATTTGTTGATGAATGAGCAAGTGAATGGAGGGAGTAAATGTATGTTTGTTGGCTTCACCAAATTGCAGAGTGGAGAGGAATGGCAGTGTGAACGAGCGTGGCTGCTGAGGGAGTGGGTGAGCCTCACGGGAGAGATAGGATAGGACCCGAGTGTATCTGTGACCACCAGGATCCCAGGAATTATATGTTATTATGATTGAACATTGATTGTTCCACCAATGTCACTGAGGCATGGGGACATGAATTTAATTTCATCTATTTTTTTTTTGCCTGTAATCAAAGAAGTAGAGAGCAATCAATGTACACAGAAGGAAACATTGATCAATCTTCCAATGAAGCATTTTTCTTAGATGATTTGTCTGTTATCTATCCCAGGGAAACAAACTGCTCTCCTGGCTTCAGTCCTCACCAGTAGACACACTGGCTAACCTTCTGTGTTTGGTACCCGATTTTCCCTACGGCGTATTTGCTGCCAACATGCCATGTCTACTTTGGTGTTGACGTAGCACGTGCAGATTCAACCTATTCAAATTCTTTCCCAAAGCAGTTTTTCATCTCTGAGAATTATACTCTTGATGAAAGCAGCGATGGCCTCAGAGTGCTCGAGACTGAAGACCATAGAGGCAGTTCCCTGACTTCTTTCCTAACTAAATAGTTGCTCACTTCTGTTGATTATATCCAGCCCTTCTCCTGCCCCTATTTCCCACTACTTTGGGGTTCCTACTCTACCTCTGGACTGTGATAATCTCTGAAGTCTTGACCCTTCCTTCCCATCCATCTTATATCCTCCCCAGCCTCTCAAGAGAGTCACAGGTCTCCTGCCTGTATAGTTTCTTATTCTCCATTTCCCCACATTTTCTGACTCAGCCAAACTGAACCACTTTTTTTTCTTGACTCTAATACTTCTGTTCTTACATCTTTGCTCATTCTCCTCCTCTTGACATGAAAGCTTTACTTTTATACATGTTTATTAATATCCGTCCTTTAATCTCTATGTCCAATATATCCTCTCCTTTATGAAGGCTTTCTTATATGTTCTTTGAAAAACTGTGCTAAAAGATGCCCATACATGATATTTTTTAATCTCAGAAGATGTAAGATTAATGGTGCATTGTAGATCATTTTATAATAATTCATATTTTCACTATGCTCCTAAAAGTCCCTCGAGGGCAGAGCCTCTGCTTACTCATCCCTAAATCTGCACACTGGGAATGAATATTCGTGGACTTGAAATGAAATACTTGTCCTAAACTATGCTTTATAAGAGCAATGCTGTTATATCTTGAACTAATGATGTTCTCTGGCTGGGAAACTCATTAAATGGTCGCATCCACATCAAGCCCCTTTGGGAGCGGAATGGCCAATATTATTAATCATGTGACATAGAGAAGGTGTGGAAAAGTTAAGTGATTGCCAGTGTCATACAATAGGGGACTCAGAACTCTCAGGTTCCAGCCTGCAGGTCTGACTTCAGCTTCTCTTAAGAAGTCTCCCTCCTCTGGAAAATAGCATCAACTTTCAGGTACCCAAACTACTTGGAGCAAGGGGAACTGAGGTGCTGAAGCAGTTTATCCTGCAGGGATGTGATGAGATTCTGCTGCCCAGGTCTCAAAATGAGACACCGGGCAGTTTCCATGTTTCTTTCTAAATCTAATGTCTAGGGAGCTCCAAAGAGCGTCTGCCTCCTCCCCTGCACCCACCCACTCACTCAGCATCCCACAAACTGCACAGTTCATTTGATTGGAGGGAGCCCTTGCGAATTGCCTCTTATTGGTCTGTTAGAAGATGAAGCATCAGAAAGGAGACAAAGCCTCCCCGTTCACATCTCATCAGGCAGCAGAGGTCTCTGCAAACAGAGATGCTGGAGCTGAGCTATTCTCTCTGAAAGTCAGGACAAGATTTGCGGCTCTTTGGAACCCCTCATTCAAACCACAGTACTGCCTCTCAGAAACCCATGCGATGCCTCAGATAGTCTCAGATATTTCAAATGTATTTAATACATTGGCACTCCTCATAGACTTACTTTTTTCCCTCCAAAGTGATATAAACTCTACATTGAAATTTCCTTATTATTTTTTTCAAAGCTGATGGTAAGAAAGGGCTGGAGAGAAGAGGAACTGTGTTTTTCATGAAAACAACATTGTTGTATTTACACTTTAAGGAGGCACAGGGGAGGCCATGCATCCAGCCTGATAACTGAACGTTTAGCTTTAGAATCCCTTCTTCTCCATTGGGCCTGAGCTAGGTTCCAGTAATTATTGCTCAGACACATAGACTCGGAGCTTTGCTTTTCCTCAGACTTGTACACAGTTCTAGGAAAGGTTGTTGCCAAAGCCATCATGTGATTTATTGACCCTCCACTGGGACAAGGGGGAACAGATATAACTTTGTGATTTTATTATAAGGAGGCCGGGTTAATATTTCTAGGTGAAATAAGCTACTATACCGAGTTCAAACATCTGAAGGGGGAGGTTCAGAAACCCTGAGTGTGGGGTGTAAGGATTATTCTGTCCTGGGGCTGTACAGACGTCGTCTGAGGCAGGGACCAGGAGAAGAAAGGACACATTGTGACCCATTTCCAACACCTCCTGTGTGTAGAGCCGGAAGTTCCTTGCCTGCAGAGGGACACGCGCGGAGGAAAAATAGGAGAGTTACAACATGGCACTTACATAAACAACATAACTGGCATAAAACATCTAACAAAATTACACGACTTCAAGCTTGGAATTTTTATACAACATAAATATTAGGGTTCAGCCCATTTAATAATGCTATATAAAATCAAGATTTAAGGCAGTCATGTTCCACATAAACTCTGAAAACAACATTTATGTTTCTTACAAAAGCAGAAAATGATTGCATTCTGTGGGCTTTTCAAAATGATGAATATAATTACATGAAGCAACAAAAATGGATCGAATTAAAAATCCACTCGTTTCAATTTAAGTCGGTTAAGGGGGAAAAATGTAGTTTCTTGGCCAAGGACTGAGAAAATTTTACAAGTATAAAAAAAAAATGTTGTATGTACTGGTAGGCAGTTAAACAGCCTTCTCCCAACATGTATATGTAGCCTGAGAGTCACCAATGAAATGTGAGCTCCCTCAAACCTGCTAAGTCCAAGAAACCCTTTCATACCATCTACTGTCACAAGTAGAGCTGGTGTTTTTTCCCTCCTTCTGAGAACAGGGCTCCCCCTGGAACAATCCCATAGCTCTCCTTGTGAAGTTTGGTTTTCATCAGTCCAAACTAACCACGCAGACTCAAAAGCAGAGCCCAGTGGAAGGACACTTGGAACTTATATTTGCCATCCCTCTCTCTCTGACTGTTTTTTTTTTTCTTTTTAAAAAGAGGCCACTCTTGTAATGGTTTTCCACCAGTTCTTGGGGGTGAGGATGCAATGCAGTAATTTATTTTTTTTTGCCACCTAGATGGCGTTCCAAATGGGCTGTTTCTAGTTGTAGCTTCGTTTACCTATGCAGCCACCTGTACCTCAGAACAACAGGTGTGATGTGTGTGTGTGAATCAGTGTTAGAAGCTTCTGAGTGTTTGTCATAATCCTGGTTGTCCTCATCTTCCTGTCCCTGTGGATAAATTCTGAATACAGGCTAAACTTGGTTGTGTGTGTATGCGTGTGTGTGTGAGTGTTTTAGGGGGTGGGTGGGAGTGATGAACAAAAGCAAAACAAAACAAAAACCAATCAACCAACAATCCCTAGAAGTCATCTGAATGCTATGTCCTGCTAAACTATTAGACAGAACCTAAGCAGTTTTTATTAGTGTATTCTACGCCAACATTTTTCTTTGAAGTTGTTTACTTGTAGAGAATAGAAGTGCACATTTTAATTGAGATAATTTTGATAATAACATATCTGCTTATGGAAAGATAGCATGAAATAGGCTGGCTATTATTGTAGATTTCACTATCATTTCCTGTGCTCCCAAGTTGCGCATTTAACCCTTATTTGTTTATACATTCATGGTTGCATCTATTCTTGCTGCTTCATGCCCTCCTGAGGCTGGGCTTTTGGTGTCTTTCAGGGTAGACCTGAGGATTTTTGTTTGCTTGAACCCATCCCACTGGAGTGAGGTCTGGAAGATTTGGAGAAGGCTGATTCAGAGGAGCAGAAGAAGGCCAGGGTCTACTTGCAGGTATTCAATTCAAAATGTGCACATACATGCAGAGTGGTATTTACATAAGTGAGAATAAACATATACGCATATCTGCACACACGTCTGCCCCCTGAGTAAGTTATATGATGCGACTCGGGTTCCATGAGCACAAAGGAAGATAAAAACAGTGAGGTCTGGTACCTGGTGCAGAGGTATATTGATCTGCTTAAGGAGAGCTTTCACCGCCATCTGGAGCTCGTAGAAGAACAATGGCATGGGGCAGTCAGAAGTATGATCCACACTTTCCATAGAGTCTGAGCCAGAAAGCTTTTGGATCCACTCCCATTCCTCTCTGTATGTTGAGTCAAGTTAAAATTAGAAATATAACAAACCTTCAGAATACAGCTCAGAACTTTCTGGGTGTATACGTCCTGGATAACCTGGATAACCAGTTCTTGGGGGGTGAGGATGCAATGCAGTTCATGGAACTTCGAATTTATTTTTTTGCCACCTAGATGGTGTTCCACATGGGCTGTTTCTAATTGTAGCTTCGTTTACCTATGCACCCACCTGTACCTCAGAACAACAGGTGTGGTTTGTGCGAATCGGTGTTAGAAGCTTCTGGGTGTTTGTCATAATCCTGGCTGTCCTCATCTTCCTGTCCCCGTGGATAAGTTCTAAGGTCCCACATGCTCACCACAGGGGCATCTGCTGGTTAATTCTGCCGCTGGCTAACCACAGGACTCTGATTCAGCCCAGGCTACAAACCACACGGCACAGTTCAACCCTGGCCTGTTGTAATTGTGGGGACTATTTTGGTTTCTTTCCCCTCCCAAAACTTGAGAACAGCAGACAATTCCAATAAAAGGAACCAGCGGACACACATCCTCCCCACCAGTCATCTCTGTGTCCACTCGGCGTGCCCTATAGACCTTTCTAATGAGCTTTTCCAAATGTCACGCAAGAGGGAAGGGCAGGGAACAGTGGTGGGAGGAAAGCACATCTGGCTGGTCCCCCAAGGGAGCTTGAAAAGATCAAGGTAGAGGCTCTTGGACAGCATTGTCTCCACAGGTATTTAAGCACACGTCTCTACACACAGCTGACTGGTCCCCTTTCTCCCTTTGCCTCTGTGGGAAGCAGCAGAGTGCTCTTAGGAGCAGGCTGGGGGGGGGAAGGAAAGGCTTTCTGTCTGGGGGGGGATGTAGAGGAAAGGGATGCCATCCCATGAAAACAACCAAAGGTTCTTCCCAAATGGTCACAGCAGCCAGTCTTTGGGTTAGCAAACCAAGTTAATTGTGGTGTGAGCTTTTTGTTCAAGAAAAAACAAATCAAGCCATAATAAAATGAAGCAAGGCCAAACAAACAAACAAATCAATCAACCAACCCACATATTCCCTCCTTAGTCTCTTAGGAAAGTCTCTGTTTTTAAGATATCTATTTCATTTTTAGGCTTCACACTGGACAAGAGCATGGAAAAATCTATCATTTGTTCCAATCAGAGTGGGAAAAATCAAAATTAAGTCCTATTGCAATCTGGACGTACTTTTGGCCTCACAAATCATTGAAATCCTTGAGATTCGGCATGGGAATCATCCTCTTTTTTTTAAAAAAATTATTTATTTATTTGCGAGCAGAGAGAGCTAGAAGAGAATCAGACAGAGAGAATGGGCATGCCAGGGCCTCCAGCCTGAACTGCAGACGCATGTGCCACTTTGTACATCTGGCTTTATGTGGGCACGGGGAAATTGAACCCGGGTTGTTAGGCTTTGCAGGCAAGCACCTTAACCGCTAAGCCATCTCTCCAGCCTGTATCTCCTTTTTGTCATCACTAAAGGAGATGCTTATGACTAGCGTAGGTATACACGAAACCTAAAGGCACACGTTGCTAAAATAATAATCTGTGATCCAGTTAGAAAATCATTCACTAGTAAGAATAGCACAGCCACTAACCAGTCAGTTTCATCTATGATGACGGGTGGGGCCTTGAACTTGCAGAATGTAGGCTGTTGCAGCCTTTTGTAAAAATGAACCTTTGATTCTTGACTGGGGAAATGTGTTGGTATAACCACTGAAACACACAGTCTAAGTCTTTAAGACACAAATCTAGCCATGGATGAAAACGACCATTGCCAATCCAACTCACAAACGAGCCATGCATACACGTAATCTTTTGGGAAGAACTCCAAAGGTAACAGACGGTGATTGTCCAAGTGACCACCAGGTGGCAGACTTAGAGTCCAGGTGTGGTTGATAAGTGCAAGGAATATGGTGGCCAGCGAGGTCTTCAAGAGATGCCCGCCACCACCACCACCTCCATCTCCACCTCCTCCACTGTCATAGAGCAAGACTTATGTAGGAAACCTCCTGAGACATGATAGTTAAGAAAGTCTGTCACAGTCGGGACCAGATCCTAAATGACCATGTTTGTTTTGGTTAAGCAGATCCACAGGTGAACCTA
Source organism: Zapus hudsonius (assembly GCA_004024765.1). Classification (NCBI taxonomy): domain Eukaryota; kingdom Metazoa; phylum Chordata; class Mammalia; order Rodentia; family Dipodidae; genus Zapus; species Zapus hudsonius. The sequence continues at coordinate 44,510 of PVHP010006603.1, forward strand.
GAAAGGGAAGGTCTAGTTTGCATTCTTTGAACCTGAAGGAACCTAAAGAATTTTTCTTTTATTATGTATTCTTCCTTTATTTTTATGTTGAGCACAATTCAGTTTATTATACTAGACTTCCCGAGGCCTGTTATTAAGGATAGTTGTAAAGTTGAGCCAGATTACCAAGACTGGGCAACTCTCCCAAAACTAACAGTAATTCACCAAATGCCAAACCATAGAGCACATTTCCAGCCGCTCAGACCTAGCTCCTTCTTTTCTTCCCTAGAGGGCTTATAGAAACATTCTGGTCCTGGGGCCAGAGTGTTAGGAGTAGTGAGGCTGAAGGTCATGGTGGGCGGGGGTTACTTTAAGATCAAGGAGAACTAGGAGCTCTCTGAGACCCCATTTTCCTAGGTGTTATGTAAAACAAAAAGCATTTAAAAAACCCCAAACAAAACCATGGCTGTTTGCTTTAGATTGTGAAGAAACACTACCAGGAATAGCAGTGTGGAAATAAAAGTCATCTATTCATTAAGAGGAGGGGACAGTGAACAGATAACATCTCCCTTCGGTAGGTTTGTTCCTCTCAATCCACAAGTGCCAGAACCTTCCTTATCCTAGTGCTGTGACTCAGCTCTGTCATAGCTCCCAGAAAATCTCCCCAGAAAAATGACCTTGGTAGAGAACACTTCACTTTATTTAGGGCCCATCCAATCACAGTCACCTGAGCCATTGTTTTATCAATGAAATGGAAAATCCTGACTCCCGACCCACCACTTACTTACTTGGAGATGTTATTATTTTCACGGATCTTCGCATGGCAGAGAATGTTGGGCAACTTTTGTGTGACAAGAACTTTAATCTGGTCCACAGAGCTACAGAGCTTAAGGTAACCTAGATATAATCCAGGAGAGAGACGCTGATGACTCCTTCTGTGGTAGGAGAGAATGTCCTGGAGGCAAGACAAAAGGAAAGGAAACCCAATGGTCACCTGGCCAGGTAGTCTCAAACCCCTTTCTTCCCTAAGGCAGACCCGTTTTGAATGCAAAGAGCTGTGAGAAACCTCAGGTGCCCCACGGATGGTGGGGAAGTGTTGGGTGATAGACTTCTGGAGAATTCCCTTCCATGTGGTGTCATCAGTCTTTAACATATATTTTGCATGTTTATTTTCCTCAGATTTCTGTGCCAACGGTAGGTTTGTAGGTTGTGATTGGGAATAGCTTTCTAGTGGTGGAGGCAGATAATAAAGAAAGAATTCATAATTTCCCTTCTCAGAGGGCTTACGGTTTAGCTGGGAGAAAACAGACATTTTGCCTGTCTAAAAGCTGACAAAACACTAATTTCAGGATCAGTGGAAAGTGCTATTTTAAAGGAAGCCATTTACAGTGGAATCAAAGTAATAAGTAATTTTTAAAAAAGGTTTGATTCCTTATTTTAAAAATTAAAAAAGAGTAACTCAAGAGATTAAAAGAAATTATCACTAACATTTAAGTTGTATTTGTAGTTATACAACTAGTTCCAAGAATGGAGCATCAATCAAGTGTTGATTCTCCTTTTGGCTTAATTTCTTAGACTATCTTGTAAGATAGCTGATGACACTTCTTACATTTGACTCTCATTGTGTTATCATGAAGAATCTAGTTTTTGCAAAAGTATTTGAAGGCTTTGTGTTACTTTTTCTCCCCTGGAACCTTTCACAATGTTGGTTTTCTTGGCCTCGCTTCATACTCTGCAATCAGCTGCTTTGTATGTCCATATTCTCAGTTGTCGGTTTCTTTGTCTTGGAGTCCAGGTCTGTTTCTTCATCTGCACAGAAGTATTTCTCAAAAACATTCATTTTGTGTGTATTTTTGCACATGTGTGTTCCTGTGTGTGCATGTTTGTGAGTGTGTGAGTTCAGGCTGCGTGCGCCATGGTACGTGTGTGGAGGGCGGTCCTTACCTTTCCATCTCCAGGGTTTCTTTCCCTGGATTCTCTATCTGCTGGTTTGGCTACATTCACCTGGAACTTCTGTGAATATCTCGCTGTCAAGTGTAAGCATCTTGGATCCCAGAAGCCCACATGGCTTCCGGATTTTTATGTGGGCTCTGGGGTTCAAACTCATGGCTTGAGTGGTAAGCGCTTTCTCCACTGAACCATCTCTCCAGCCCTCAAACTTTTTTTCCCCCTCAAAAGAAAAACTACCAAGATTTAAAATTTTGACTTTGTTATGGATTTGCATTGAATTTGCATTGCCATCTCAAAATTACTGAGACTGAATGAAGTTGCTGATACAATATGAATTGTCCACCAAGTTCAGCACAGTGAATGTTTGAATGGAATTTTGTGCATATGTGATCATTTCTTTTTTTTGTGTGTCTCTGTACAATTGCAGGGTCTCAGATAATAACCAGAACACAGACATTCTCTCTCTCTCTCTTTCTCTCTCTCTCTCTCTCTCTCTCTCTCTCTCTCTCCCTAGACCCTGTGTGAGTAGACTTATTTACTAACTTTGGTTAGTAAGGTTTGGGGAACAGAACCGATGAGTGAGGCAACTTATTATAAGGTATATATGCACCCTAGTTTAACCTGGTTTTCACAAAGAATAAAATAACTAAAGAGTAAATTTCAAATGTATCTTCTGGAAAAATGAGAAGTAAATGAGAAGACAGTCATGCTAAGCTTGATGGAATCATTCCACATGGTATACATATAGCAAAACATTACTTTGTACCCCATTACATTTTATGATTTTCAATGAATATAAATGGATAAATAACTTTTAAGAATAGTGAAGTAAAGGTATCCAACTGTACCACTAAATGTAGGGAAGGCAAAAAATAAGAAATGGTCATCTGAGATGGTATAGAAATCTTTCTGGGAGAGGGAGGAATGGGGCCTTCCTGGACCTCTTAATTCTGAAGGAAGGAAACTCCCCTCTGTAGAGTTATCCACTGGCACTATCTAGCACACTCAAATTGTCCCATCTCATTCATCAAACACATACTGAGTTTCTGTGAGGTGCTAGGCACTGTGGGGAACATTGGGGCTTGGGGTAAACGACATGGTTTCTCCTCTGTGGAAGTTGAGAAGGACAGATGAGTAAACATGATCACAGTACAGTGACAGTAGTTTTGTAATGGAGGCAATAGAGGTATACAGTGGAAGGACATTTTTGTCTTTTCTGTGTTTCTCTTTTGGCAGTGTTGGGTGCCATACCCAGAGGTTCGTTCATGCTAGGCAGGCGCTGTGCCATTTGAGTGACACCCAGCCCCTCAGTTCTCTTCTTGAACTAGACTGAAATTGATGGCCAGGTTGCATTGTTATCTATTGGGGTCTTTATCATCAAGGGCTATCTGTGTGCACACCAGTATGCAGGGTGGAAATCAGACTCAAACTCCACAACAGAACATGTTAATAGCAGGAGAGAGACAATTCAAGAATGGCCAAAATTGAGAGGAAGACAGAATAACCATGTACAGGAAAGTAGATCTAAGAAATGTTAAAACAACATTTGGCAAAAAAGAATCTTATGATCAAGAGAGATTATTGGTGTAGGATTGGGTAAGGCTCAATTTATTAATACTTCTGTCCCGGCTTATCAAAGCAGATCATAGTAAGTAGTTGACCAGAAGAAGTTCATTCAAGGTAGTGTTATTTTTAGGACATGAACGAGTAATCAAAAGGAGAGAAATGGTTAATGTGGGAAGAAAGAATAGAGAAGTATTCAAATCAGCAAAAGTTGATGATATGCACCGTAGGGGTATAAGCAGATGGGACTACATACCCACTGGTCATTATTTTTGAGGCATCATGAAGAACTGAAGTCCCTGGAGATCAGAGGACAAATGTGCCTGTCTTTGTAACAGAAAGGGAGGAACACAGGCTGACCCTAGTAATTACAGACCTCCGACTTATTGATCTTTGGGAGAAATGAGAAAGAGCCATGAAACAATCACCCAGAAAAATCATAGAGACAGCTTTAATCCTTCATAACCATAAACTAGGATCCACAGACAGGGAGAATATCCAGTGATCGATTTCACAAGATAACCTGGCAGAAAGTAGACTCTTGGCCCCATTACTTTACCAAACAGATTTGTGGCTAACGAAGCTGGTGTGGGAATGGTAGACAGATTGAATGACAGCCCAGGAGGGACCCGTGCTGAGGGACAGCAAGCTCAGATCATTTATTGACATTCTGGACAAAGCAAATCAAAAAATGTGTGTATCAAATTTTTGGGTCCCAAATTTGGTGTGGTTTGGAATTTCTGGAAAATGGTAATAAAGCTATGAATGACCCAGTGCGTTGGAAAAATAAGCCTATCATAATTAGGGTTGAAATATAATAAGAAAATGTGCTTGTAAAGACTCAAATCGGAGTTCAAATATAGGATGGGTTAGGGTGTAGGGGAAAAACATGAGAGTTGGGAACATACCGTGGTTACGAGGAAACCAACGGTGCCCTGAGATGGAGTCATTCAGTCTTTCATTCAATTTTTTCAAAGACTATTATGGAGCATCTACTGTGTATTTTCGTGTCTTTACACAGTCATTTATCCTTCATTAATCAGAATGTTTTTGGAGCCCGAAAAATGCTCGGGAAGAGAAAGAAGCTGTCTCATTCACATAATCTAAGCACATCCCAAAGGCCTTCAAAAACCAAGTGCAATGCCTGCAGGGCTATCTAGTACCTGATTTAACCTATAACCTGCCTTCCCATCCATCCCTTCTCCAGACAGAATGAATTGCTTTTCCCTTCCATGTGCATGTGTAAATCACTCCTTTTTGCTTTTGTTTTTGAGGGATGGCAATTGAACTTCAGGCTGGCACGTGCTAGGTGAGAGCTCTCCTGCTGAGTCACACCCCCAGCTCGCTTCTTTTTCTCTTGTTTTGAGACAAAGTCTCATTAAGTTGCCTTGGGTGGCTTTGAACTCACTTTAACCCAGGGAGGCCTTGAACTTGGAATCCTCCTGCCTCTGCTTCTAGAGTGGTTGGAATTATAGGCATGTTCCAGCAGACCAGCTCTCTCTCTCTCTCTCTCAACCTCTCTCTCTCTCTTTAATTCATTTGGTTCATGCAGTCAATCATACTGACAACTTTTACTGGTCACCTACTTATGCATTAGGCATTATGCTATGTTACTGATGACAAAATGAACAGGTCATGATTTTGACCCTTCCTGGGACTTATAGTCTAGGGTGTGGGAGAGAAATTTAAGCCAGTTTCTCTCTACCCCAGCTTCATAAAAGGCCTATGAAGACTGTGTAAGGCCCATGTGAACTCAAGGGAGGTATGAGAGCTACCCTTTCAGCATTTCTTTATGATGCCCCTCTCATTTAATGCCTCCTCGATCCCTTCTCTGCCTCTCCTTCTCCACCTGATAAACTGAGCTTTACCCTCATGGCTCAGCCAAACACCACCTCCTTTGCAATTCCTTCCCTGATACTTGCAGGCAGGATTAATAGCTGCTTTGTGTGCACTCCCGTAGCACACTGCTTGGACGGCTATCAGGCACTGGTTTAATTCTGCCTTGTATTACCTTGATTTGTTTACAAGTCTGTCTCCCTCCCTTGACTGAACTCCTTGAGTAAGGACCTTGACTTATTCATTGGATTTTCCTATAGCACCTAAAAGAGAGCCTGGCACCTAGTTGGTGTTGAAAAAAAAAAGTTTACTAAATATTAAATGAAAGGCCCAGAGGTGGCAGAGTCTGGGGGTCTTGCTGGTGAGTATCTGGGAGTCTGTCTCCAGCCTCTCTTCACCCAACAGTTCTCCTGAAGGCTCGCTGAAGAAACAATAAGGGTCTGCTTTTCCAGTAAGTGTCAGACTTTAAATTGCTAGTTTTGCAGGATGGCAGGAGTCATACTACATGGGAGCTGGTGGTCTCTGTGGGTCCAGTACTACAAAGACCAGAAAGAACTGAAAATTTCTGAATTGTTTTATGGCTTTGACAAATAAAGAAATCTTACCCTGAACTCTGGAATTCCAACTTATTTTTAAAAAGTGGAAAATATTTCAACAATGGGACTATGTTCTTTCACTGCAATTAGCTGGGGCTGATGAGGGGCTGCTCGCTTTAAGTGGACTTAAAGGACTCTCCAGGCTAGTGGAGACCCTATGACTCCCACACTTGGTTATCTTTTCTTAAAAAAAGAAAAAAAAACAGATATAACTCATATAATTTGTTCTCATAAAGCATGCACCTCAGTGGTGATTAGTATATTTTCCAGGTAGTTTAATTGCCACCATTGTCTACTATGGAGACCATTTTTACCGCTCTGTAAAGAAGCTTCCCATACACCACCCATCATGTTCCCCTTCCCTCCCCTCCCCCTCCAGGACCACCAGTCTACCTGCTGTCTCATTGGTCTTGCCTATTATGGCTATCCCCCACGAATGGAACCATACAATCTGGGCATTTTTGTCTATCTTTTCTTACCTAATGTAATGCTTTCAAGGTCATCCATACAGTGACATGGATCGTGCTTCATTCTTTTTTCATTTTTATTTTTATTTTTTGAGGTAGTGTCTCACTCTAGCCCAGGCTGACCTGGAATTCACTATGTACCTCTGGGTGGCCTGCAACTCACGGTGATTCTCCTACCTCTGCCTCCCGAGTGCTGGGATTAAAGGTGTGTGCCTGGCTCATTCATGTTTTTTTAAATGACTGGATCATATCCTACTGTATGGGCGTACTCCATTTATTAGCTATTGCATGTCAGATTATGTACTATTCTTTAGTGATTATGAATAATGCTTGTATGGACATTGGTGAACTCAGCTCATTTCCAGGGACATTTCTGGTCCCTTTTTGATACCTGCATGAGTTGCGGCTTAGGGCAGGAGGAGGGAACGAAAGGCAAAAGTGATAGACCTTAAGCACCTGAGTGTAAGAAGATACGGGGCACCTACAGGTGACAGGGAATATCTAAAATGAAGACAAAGGAATCTTGGATGGATGGTGTGGTAGTTACCTTTGGGTCACTGAGACAAAACACCCAGCCAAAAGCAGCTGATGGAAGAAAGGGTTTATTTTGCCGTACAGTCTTGAAGGGAAGCTTTCTGACGGCAGGGGAAAGCCTGTCATCAGCAGAGGCTGGACATCACAATCTTGCCCCCCCCCCACATCAGCTGGCAGAAAGTAGCAAGAGAGTGAGTTGAGCTCTGGGCTAACACATCCCTAAGCCCACTCCCAGCCAAACACCTCCTCCAGCAAGTCACCTCCCAAAATGCCACTAGCTGGCAACTAAACATTCAAAGCAGGAGTTTCTTGGGGGACATCTGATTCAAAGCACCACAGGAAGAAAGAAGAATAGCTTCACCAGTTTCCCTACAGCATCTTTCAAAGAAAAGAGGCAGGGAAAACAAGGAGAGAGCATCAGAACAGTATGGCAAAATAGGGAGTGTACCAGGATAAGTTTCAAAATTGTGTTTCCTATTTACTGTTGGCTGATGTGACTTTGACAGGTTATTGCCTTCCAAGCTACATTTCATATCTGAACTGGACAGAGCAGAATTATTCAGCCTCACTGAGTTTTCATATAAATCAAATGACATCATCGACGAGACAAAGTGTGAAGTTGAATATATACGAGAGGTTAATATTCAGAAGAGACTTCACATATGACATGTCCAGGTTCTCAAGTGATACCTGAAGGCAGCCCAGCATCCAAACAGGGATCCGAGGGTCCTTCCTGTTAGAAATATCCTCATCTCCAGTTAGTTTGTTTAGTGGGACTCCATCTTATTATGGATTTCTTTCACTTTCCAGACAAACATGAAAAGGATGCATGGGAGAGGCCCAATTTGAAGATCTGGAATTTGAGGAAGTCGAGATATCGGGGTTTTCTAGGGCCCCGTGGATTCGTAGATGAGCTACGGGTTGACCTATTTTGAAACCCCTTAGTGAATCATATAGTCTTCATGTATCTTTTCCTGCTTGTTGTGAAAAGATCGATGAATTGATGGAACCAGTAGGGACGAAGAGACGGGTTGGAAGAGGAAATTGAGGGGATCCTAGCTGTGCTTGGGTTTTTCTAAGTGGAGCAATACTAAACATCATCAACTGAACTGCAATCCTCTTCTGGCATATAACAATGCATTCATTCCTCCCAGAACCCCATGAAGGAGCGTTCTCTACAGAGGAGGAGACACAGGTTTGAAGAGTAACTTGCTCTGGTCACTTCACTACAAAGGATGAGATGAAGACTCACACCCAGTCACCCTGATCCCCAAGGGGTTCCCAGAATGTATGAGCCACCAGGAAGTAGTCACAAGGATGCCCGGTGCTGCTCATCACTGCTCTGCGAGAAGAGGATGTTCTGTGGCCTGCCTTCTGCTGTCCCCAAGAGCTATCTCAACTCTCACGTTAAGTTGCTGAAGCCAACTTCTGACATAGTTAAATCTTCAGTCTAGAAGTGATTGGCTACCAGCCCCGGGAGTTTTATTTTTCCATTTCGTCTTCAGTATAAAACCTGCATGGGAAAGTGGGGAGAGAGAAAAAAGTGGGGGAAGGAAAAAAGAGAGGGGGGTGGGTGGGAATGACATCAAGCAGGAATGTGCCAGTCAGCGGGGGTCAATTTTCCACTGGATCTGTGTGGAAACCTGATCCTGCCTCTATTTTTGGTCTCCTTCTCTAACAACCTTTCACAAGATTGGAATTTTTCTGCACCTGTAACACATTTTTAATGTAATAAGTCTAGGAGAAACCAGGTATTATATCATGCTGGGGCCTGTGCTGTGTTTCTAGGAGCAAAGGTAGCCCAGACCCCAGTGTACTCCTATAGGGGATTAGTGCATTAGTTACCCTGTAAAAGTTCAACTTATTATGATTTCTTAAACGTTTCTTTTAGCACTTGCTTATGAAAGGTGAAGAAGGGAGTCACGAATACATCTGTGTTCCCTGCCCCTGCCTTCTTCACACGTGCACATATACTCTATCATTTCCCCGTGAACCCAAATTCCATAAAAATCAAATCCAGAGGCATTGGCTTTGACCAATTCACTTACCGTCCTGTGCTGGACTTTGATCTAGTTTGAACCAGTGCAAGTAATGAGCAGATGAGATTTCTAGATTTCTGCACTAGACATCCCTCAGCTGGGAGTGGAAGTTAGTAAGTTAGTAGTTTAGGGTGACCATGAATGGTTACTGGTTCATGTGGGACGGGGCTCTTCAGATGCATTCACCACTTGGCACATCTGGTTTTACATGGATACTGGAGAATCAGACTCAGGCCATCAGGCTTTGTAAGTATATTCTTTAACCACTGAGCCATCTGTCCAGCCCCAGTGTAGTTCTTTCTTTTTTTTTTTTTTGCCAAGTTTCTGCCTACCTGGTGAATTTTATACCTTCAGTGGGTGTTTAAGAAAAATATACAAAAAGGAAAAGAAACAGCTTGAAGTCCATGCCACGGTATGACACATGAGCCAGCATGGCTGCCAGGACAGAGCATGCCTCACAAGCCGGTGTGGGCACATGTCCCAGGATTGCCACCCAGGCTGAGCTGCTTGGGATTTGGATTTTGGTGACTAACCCACACTCCTACCTTCCATCCCTCCCTGAAATCCCAAGTCAGCATTTCATCTTCCAAACTCTCAGTCATGCCCTACAATGTGACAGGACAGGAGCAGAAAAAAAAAAAGCCTGCTTCCTGCCGGTGATCTGAGTTGAACTCCCATTATTATTATTATTATTATTATTATTATTATTATTATTTTGCCATTATCTAGCTGTGTATCCTTGGATTCATCTCACAATCTGCAGCACCACAGGCTAATTTTCTGGTCTCTTCTTTATGAAAAAGAACACCAAAGTATCAGTGTAAAATTGCTAGAGTGCTGGTCAGGGCTATGAAGGGCTGTGCACGTAAAGAACAGAATGATGTCAGTCTTCCTTCACCTACTAAGTCTGTGTGTACAGAGCCCTAGGTCCTCTAACCTCTTTTGACCTCTTCTAAAATGGGTTTCACCATGATTCCCTCTATCCCAAGGCCCTTTTACAAAGCAATGTTTAAAAGCTTTTTGTCCAAAGTGTCATCTAGTTAGTATAAACAACACCCACATGTAGCCACAATGTGGGTGTTGACTTAGTAGATCTGGTGCAGTGACTTGTGTCAGTGTTTCTCACTGGTCCATGAGTGTCAGGGGCTGAATCTGAAATGTTCCCTATAAACTCATGTTTGGCATATTTATTCCTTGCTTGGTGGTATGGCTTTGGAGCGCTGTGAGATCTTTAGGAGGTGGGCTCTGACTGGGGAAAGTAGCCCACAAGATGATCCACTCTCAGCTTCCTGGTCTGTTTCTTTATGAGCAATCATCTAGTTATAACTCCATGCTGTGTCTTCCTGCTATGGACTGAAGACTCTGAAACCGTGAGCCAAAATAAACCTCTCTTCCCTTAAGTTGTTTCTGTGGGTGCTGTGGTCACAGCAGAATGAAAGGAGCTAATGCAATTGTCAGAGCTTTTTCTGAGTGATCACTGTGACACACTCCTCATCTAGGGAGGGCTTTAAAAATAAGCTTCCCTGTACAGACTCTTAAAAACCTAATAACTATGCAAAATTTAAACTCACCCACTATAACTCAGGGAAATTTGCGGAACAGGGGTGCGGAAAGAATGTAAGAGTCATGGGGTAGGGGAGAATAATTAATGCATAAGAGGGAATATCATCATGGATACAATGGCTTTATCTAAGAACCTATGATACGGAGTATATTGTTGTGTTAATATATGTTATTTTAAGGCAATAAAAACGTTAAAAAAGATATGATATGAGATAATATTTAAAAAAATAATAAAATAAATAAAAAATAAGCTTCCCTGTCTTTCCTCTGTATGGAATCTGAATAATGAGTCATCTCAGGACTCTCTACTCCATCACTGTTTATGTGAATGGCTCTTAGCTTGTTCTATTACATCTTCCACAATTGTGTTGGAATTGTAAGTCTATCAGGGAATGGAAAAAAAAACAACAACCCAGCAGCAGATGACTCATTGGGTAAGAGAACTTACTTCACAAGCCTGAGAGCCCAGCGACGACGATGAAGACGATGACGACGACAATTGCCCTGAGTTTAGCTCCTTTACCCATGTCATAAGCTAAGTGTGACCAGTCCTATGGGAGGGGTGGAGGTAGGGGAATCACTGGAGCTTGCTGGCCAGGCAGTCTGACTGAAAACAGGAGCTGTAAGTTCAGTGAGAGACTCTGTCTCAAGTAAACATGTGGGTTAGTGTCAGAGGAGGACATCTGACTTCTCTAGCTTCTGCTTGTGCGAGCATGGGCTGTACCCATCTGCACACACACACACACACACACACACACACACATGCATATTTCATACACATACCACACCACACATAGTGTGCACACATCCACCCAAATCACCACCAACACCAACACCAACATACCTGGATGGTTATCAGTAAAATGTCTAAGGCTGTTGGCTCCTCGGGTGTTGACAAGGACTTCCTCTGGCTTTGCAGTTTTGATATCTGCATCCATTTGCCATTAAAGAAGGAATAAAGCATCTCCACTTCTCGGATGGAGACGATCAGAATGTTACCATGCCGGTCTTTAATGGGCTCATAGTAAACTCTTCCCAAGTTGTGTGTTCCAAGTAAATTCTAGAAACCAACAGATGACAGACAGATAGTGGAGTCGATATTGTGGAACAGAGCAGTGCAAGCTCAACAGGAGACACTGAACAACTGTCTAAATTTCCGAGAAGCTGTTTTACTTCCAACTCAGATCTAGCACGGGGGTGGGGTGGGGAGGCAGCCTAGAAATGTGCTTAACAGAAGCTCAAAGAAAATGTCTTCACCATGAGCCTGCAGAGATTACAGTGAGAGGTACAAAAATGATGTTTTTTTAAGCAAATTCAATATCTGTAAATATCTCTGCCCACAGAGACACAACCAGCACATAAACCTCAGTTACCAGCACTTGAAGAGAATCCCAGATGTTTTAAAGAAAAATGCCTGATATTTCAAGTATGCTACTTGTGGATTTCTCAAGAGATCTCCAGTAAGCGAGCATGAGGTGGGCTTGTTTCACATGAAGACGTGAATTGACAATGTGGCCCATTGTACAGGGTCCCCAGATGACTGCCCTCTCCCTCCGAGACGCCTTCCTCTGGAGACTCCCCTCCATCTGCGCTTCAGGGAGCTCTATTTACTGAAAAGTTGGTTGAATCTCCTTACTTATGTCAACTGAGGCAGACAATACTTTTAGAAGAAGGGGTGGATGTATGTTAAAGACAGAGGAGCCTGGGTGGGCGTAGGGGGCTATTAAAATAAACAGGAATTTTACAAATCCTCAGGGTTTTGAAGATCTCTATCCCAGAGCACTGGGTATGAGGACAAAAATCCCTCTGGCTTCAGGTATCTTAAGCTTTCCAAAGTTATAAATCACTACCGAGCTCCTAGTTATTATTATTATTATTATTATTATTATTATTATTTTGTGTGAACTCACATAAATGATGACGAGATGATGTGCTAGTGTGAGGGCAACTGTGGAACTGGAATTTGTAAAAAAAAAATGACAAGGTTGACCTTAAAATAAATGAGCCAGCTGGCCAGTAGCACATCGCTGAAAACGCCGGAGTGTTCCCTCATTGGTAGGGACTGTGTCTTAAGCCTTTTATTGTTCCTCACAAAGATCAAGGAATAATAACAAGTAATGATTCCATAAATAATTGACAGAAAACTTCACTTGGTGGGATTATTATAATTTTTAAAGCAGTCTCGTCACTCAATTTTTTTTCCTTTCTAACAAGTGGCTTCAAAATCATAAGAGAACTATTTCAGTTAAGATTTTTAGTCTAGTCCTATGTAGTGGTGTAGCTAATGTTGTATTAGAGGCATTTTAATATATCAACAGTGTTATGCTGGTAATTGGCAAAATGTAACAAAAGACCTAAAAATACTGCAAAGGGTGGTCATCGCGAGTGTGTAGTGTATGATAGTCTCTGTGGTATAAATATTCTTGCCACAGACCATTGCCAGCTACTAGTGGTATGACAATAAGCCTTCAAATTCCTGAAAATTTAACAGTTGGCTCTCCCAAGCCAGTAACAAACCAGCTTTAGCACACCGCAGCTATTAAGACTACCTAGGCAGGTGTGGAGTCTCAGGGCTGGTCCTGAGCTGCACCATCATAAATTAAAGGTCCTTTCTGGCAATCCTAACCTCCTAAAGCACTTGAGGGATTCAACCAAGAAATACATGAGAAAAAAAAATTTTTGCAAACTCTTAAACCTGCTAACTTGTTGAGTATGGCTTTTTTTTTTTCCTGCTCTAACTGGAATTCTCCCTTGTTCCCTATATTTCTAGCTCCAGCCCAGGTTCCACATTCTCTGGGAAGGTAGTCCTAACTGAATTACAGTTTAGGTATGAAATGTCCCCCAACAGGCTCATTTAGAGGCGCTTGGATCATAAGGGCTCTGACCTAATGAATGGATTATTCCAATGATGGATTTCTACTTTGATGGCATTCTTGAAGGTGATAGAAACTAGGAGATGAGGCATAGCTGGAGGAAGTAAGTCATTGGGGGTGTGCCTTTGAAGGGTGTCTCTCATTCCTGCTGCTTTCTGGCCACAACAAAGTGAACAGCCCCCTCTACCACACACAAACACTGTCATTAGTCTGCCTTGCCCCAGGCCCCAAACCACGGAACCAGCCAGCCCTGGACTGAAACCTCTGAAACCGAGAGCCAAAATCAATCTTTCCTCCTTTGAATCATTTCTCCCAGGTACTTGCCCTGGTGATGACACTCCATGAGGTTGTTTACCATCATTTTCTTCCCTACTGCCTGTTGGAGAAGCATCTGTTTGGTGTGAGTTTGGCTTTGCTGAATGTAAGTGAAGTAAATGTCATGGGATCATAGTTGTCTCTGTTTCTCTGGGGGTCTGTGCACCGTGCCTGGTATATAGAAATAACTCAACAACACTTTATTAGCCAAATTAACTTCTGATTTCCATAATACATTGCAAAATATGATTCACTTTAGACCAAGGCTGATGATATTTCATTTGCTTTTATTTTTAATTTAATTTTGGTCATTTCATTTAAATCAAATATTATCTATGCTTCACTATCAGCTTTGGAAATACCCCCATCCCACTGCCAATTCTGAGGTATTTGGAATTTTGGATGTCCTTTTCTTTCTGAAATTTCTTTAAGCTGTTTACCGGAAATCTCTCTCTCTCTCTCTCTCTCTCTCTCTCTCTCTCTCTCTCTCTCTCTCTCTCTCTCCCTGTATGTGGTGTGTGTGTGTATGTATATATGTAGTGTGTATTCATATGTGTGGGGCATATATATGTGTGTGGGCACATGTACATGTGTGTCTACGTGTGGAGGACAGAGGTCAACACTGGGTGTCCTCAATCATTCTTCATTATAGTTTTTGAAACTGGGTCTCTCACTGCATCTGGAGATCAATGAATGAGGACTAGCTGCTGACAAGCTCCAGGGATCCCCTGTCTTTGCCTCTCCAGCTCACGGATTACAGATGTGTGCTACTATGCCCTGCATTTACGTGGGGTTCGGGGGATCTAAACTCAGATCTTCACACTGTAGCAAGCACTTGACCTGAGTCATCTCTCAGCCTCCTCCTGCTCTAGAAGTCCCACCTCCTCTAAAGCACTCAACACTCAGTGCTCGCTGACTCCTGTTATGGTGGAGTCACAAAGCTGGAGCTTCCAAAGCTTCAGCTGCCTCTGACTCCTGGTGGCCCGAGAGTGCAAGGTGCAGCTACACAGGCACAGAGGTAGCCACAGTTACAGGACTGCAAACTGGGGGGGGGAAGCAAGGAAACCAGTGAAATAGGAGGATGTAGAGAATCATTCAAGAAATATACTGTAGGGGAAAAAGAGAGACTCTTTGGTAGCTGGAAGAGTATGTCAGACCACAGGAGGAACTTGAGGTGGGGTTAACTCGGAGAGACTTGGGAGTATTTTATGTTTTATTTATTCATAAGCAGGGAGAGAAAAAGAGAGAGGAGAGAGGGAGGGAGAGAGAGAGAGAGAGAGAGAGAGAGAGAGAGAGAGAGAGAGAGAGAGAGAGAGAGAGAGAGAGAGAGAGAGAATGGGCACACCAGGGCTTCTAGCCACTGCAAACAAACTCCAGATGCATGTGCCACTTTGTACATCTGGTTTACATGGGTACTGAGGAATTGAACCCAGGTCCTTAGGCTCTGGAGGCAACTGCCTTAACCATTGAGCAAATTTTCCAGCCTCAAGAGCATTTTTAAATAAAGATAGGAGGGAAGAGATGAGATCCCAGAGTGTGTGTGGATGGAGTCTTTGGTCAGAGGGTGAGACTTTATCTGTTTGAACAGTGGAAAAGAAAGAGAAGGCATGAGTCACTGACA
>PVHP010006604.1:0-59750 GCA_004024765.1 Zapus hudsonius
GTTCTTTGCAGAAGGAACTGTTTGCTCACTGACTAACATCAGGTGAAAACAACCAGATATAAATAGAATATTTGAAAACCAAATAGGGCTGGAGAGATTGCTCAGTGGTTAAGGCACTCACCTCCAGTGCCTAAGGCCCCGGGTTCAATTCCCTAGGACCCACATAAGCCAGACCCACAAGGTGGTGGCCCTGGTATGCGCTCTCTCTCTCTCTCTCTCTCTCTCTCTCTCTCTCTCTCTCTCTCTCTCTCATCTCAGCTTGAAAAATGAATAATAAAATATTTTTTAAAAAGAAAAAGAAAACCAAATAAAGAATATTTATCCAGGAAAAAAAGTGGACAAAGGGAAACTTGGATTGATTAAATACCTTTTCTAGGCAGTCAAGATAGCCCTAGAAAATTCAGAGGATACATAACCAATTCTCACACATACATGTAATAACCTCAATCCCAGAGCTAACAGAAAGGAATCATGAAATATTGTGTTTAAAACAATATATAAGGCTACCCAGATCTCATCCTATCAGAGAAGCTGGTGTGGTGAGCACCAGAGCAAAATCACGCAGCTAAGAAGCCAAAGGACTTTGGAGAGAATCACTCCTGAACCTTCTCATTTTATTAATTACAATAAATGCAGTTTCATCTCAATTATTCAAAATGCACCAATAAGTTACTGAGTGTCCATTACATTCCAATTACTACATCAGTGATTAATAAGAAAGTCATGATGTTTTGTGAAAGAGGGTATTTTTTGGAAAAAAAAACAATATTGCTTATTTATCTGAAGACCATTCAATATCATTAAGCCAAAGGGCCTGTTTCTCTTACCGTAGATTCTCCCGTTAATGGAACATTTTTTAAAACTCATGATGTTTTGCGTGAGGGTTCCTGTCTTGTCAGAGAAAATATATTCTATCTGCCCGAGCTCCTCATTGAGTGTAGTTGTGCGAGCCTCAGCAGGTGTAGCTTTCTCATTGTCATACATCTTCCGATCCCAGTTTATAAAATAACTGTGTCCTAGACGAATGACTTCCATACTGTGGTCCATTAAAATGGAAAAAAAGAGAAAGAGAAAAGACAAAGAAACACTCCATCAACTTCAGAACATTTAAGCTTTTGCCAAAGTAAGAAATCTGCCAAGGTCTTCAGAGTTTGTTTTTTTTGGGGGGAGTAGATTTCTATTCCTAGATCCCAAGTCATGCAGCTAAGAATCTGTTCTCAAATTTAGGTTTCTAAGTCATGTCCTTGCAGCACCAAATTTAAATTTTAAATTTTAAAGAAATTGGGTTCACAGTATCAGATACTTACTGAATTCTCACAGTTTTTTAGGTTATTCTGATTTTTCCAGGCTTAGTTTTGTTTGTTTGGGCTGCTAGTAATCAATCCTGGGACCTTGAATATTTTAGGCAAGCGCTTTACCCACAAAACTACATCCTCAAATCTGATTCTTGCAGGTGAAAAAAATCCCTTGTATATGCATATTCTTGCGATCTGTTCGTTTTAGTTTTTGAGCTTCCTGTCTGTATACATTGAATTTTAATTCGTGTCTTTATACATTAACAAGGACACTCAGAAGAGCAGAAAGTAGAAGTCATAATATCAGAGACCACAATTTTCTTTCTGCTCTTATGGAAACTAAGCCTTGATTGTCTCATCTGTTAATGGAGAACGCTGGACCAGATGACAGCCAAGTCTTTCCTCAGTGTTACATGTTATTGGTCAAGTTGTAAACACAGGTGACACTTCTGCAATCCTCTCAGTACGATACGAGGCCAGGTCCTTTCTCACTGAAGGACTTTTTCTCTTAAACTCAAATCACACTATGACTATGGAGAATCATATGAGAGAAATATTATCTATCTTATATTTGAAGTTTATTTTAATTTTCATTCCCTTCCTTTTTGTAAGTTCCTTGCGAGCTGATCTGATTCAGCTCTTTTCAGAGCGGTTTCTTACTTCCTTACTCTTTTCACTCAAAAATGTTGGGATTTGAAACAAGCCAGAGGCAGTGTCTTACTTGTCATAACCATTCAGTGTTGGATGAATAAACCCTGGCCCTCCAATCCTGAATATCACCAATAAGGGCACTAAGACTTGAGAGGTTAACCCTAGGTACATAAAACTTCATCCCCAGAGCCAAGACTGGAATTCAAGCATTTGGTAAAGCCAAAGCAAACCAGGCTTTAGCAATAAGATTAGATAGTAAACTCCCTTTGTCTGAGGTTTCACTTCCACAGCTTCATTTACCCAGAGTTACTTCTGCCCAAAATTATTAAATGGAAAATTCCAAAACTAAACAATTGATGTTTTAACAGGTACGCTGTTCTGAGTATCACAATGAGGTCTGACACCACCCTGTTCCATCCCACCTGAGATATCCATGCTGTATGGACGACCTTCCTGGTCACATAGAAGCCATCCTAGTTACCAGATCCCCAGACTGCTTATATCGAGCCACGTGACTCTAGGTGGTAGCCTTATGTTACGTAGAAACGCCTAAGTCATTTGCCACTTCATCTCGTGATTTAGGCATTGTATCATCTCACATCGTAAGAAGGATGCATACAGCGCAATATATTTTAAATAGAAAAATTATATCACAAAACTTATATTGTTATCATTGCTTTATTTTATTGCTGATTTTGTTAATCTCTTGCTAGGCCTTATTTATAAGCTAAATTTGATTTACTGTTAAAGTGCAGAATAAATGGTATATATGATAAGATCAGGCATGCCCTGATCTTGAGAGATATCTTTCCCCTGAAGAACAAGAGACACAACTCTCCAAAAATCATCCAAAGCTTTCAGTCATCAAAAAGTCTGACAGCTCCCTGAATAGAACAGAATTTGATGCTTCTGTGCTAAGGAAGCAAAATTCCCTTGACTTCCTCGGGTTTAGAATAGTGTGTAGAGAAACTGGGTCTCCTTTTGGTTGGGAAAGAGGGTTTATTTGGAAGAATCACAGTGGCGCATGGAACTCTTCTTTACGCAATAAAGAAAAGAAGAAAAATGATCAGTGTTAGCATGATGAGGTCACTCAACAGAGGGGAGGACTACTGATTCCATCCATGTCTACAGAGGCAATTTAGGAACCTGAAAGTGAGCTCCCATTCCTTCAGAAAATCACCGTGAGTTCCTTGGGAGAACAATGCCTGCTATGAGATGATGGATTTAAAACTGTGGCTGGGCCTTTCTTAGTACAACAGATAAGCACAATGACTGAATAAAGATATCTTATCAAAAAGGTCCAAGACAGGGGCCTGGAGAGATGGCTCAGTGGTTAAGGCGCTTACAGGCAAAACCTAACAGCCTGGGTCTGATTCCCCAGTACTGACATATAGCCAAGTGCACAAAGTGGTGTATGCACCTGGAGTTCATGTGCAATGGCCCTGGCACACCCATTCTCTCTGTCTCCTCTCTTTCTTCTGCTTGAAAATAAAGAAATTATATATATGGCTAGAGAGATGGTTTGGCAGTTAAGACATTTGCCTGCAAAGCCTAAGGACCCATGTTCAATTTACCCATGTAAATTCACAAAGTGGTACATGCTTCTGGAGTTAGCCCTGGGGCACCCATTCTTTCTCTGTCTCTGTCTCTGTCTCTCTCTCTGTCTCTCTCTCTCCAGATAAATTTTATATAAATATATATTATATATATGTAAATTTTTAAAGGTCCAAGACAATGGAGATAACTTCCATATTCTTAGATTGGCAGAAAATATATGTAAAAAAATGTCTGCATTATCAAAACTAATCTACAAATTCAATGTAATTCACAACAAAATTCCAATGAAATTCTTCTCAGAACTAGAAAAAAAATTGCATATGAAAACCCAGAAGACTGTGCATAGTAAAAACAAGCCTAGGCAGATAGAATACTTTTGGAGGTCTCACAATTCCTGGCCTAAAATTATACTAGAGAGCCATAGTGGCAAAGACAGCATTTCTACTAGCACAGAAACAAACATAGAGACCCATGGAATATAACTAAGGGCTCAGAAATAAACCCATGCAGCTACGGCCACTTAGTTTTTGAGAAAAGAATCAAAAACATGTGGTGGACAAAAGTCATGTGCTGGCAAAACTGGATATCCACCTGAGGAAGAATAAAATTAGATCCATATCTCTCACCTTGCACCAAGATCAATTCAAAATGGATCAAAGACCTTAATTTAAAACCAGAAACACTGAAACTACTAGAGGAAAGTATAGGAAGTACACTGGAAATTATAGGTATTAATGAGATCTTTCTGAGCAGGACTCCAACAGCAAAAGAAACACTTCCAAGAATCAACACACAGAACTACATAGCATTAAAAAGTTTCCTCAAAGCTAACGAAGCCATCAGTAAGCAGAAAGCCCACAGATTGGGAGGAAATATCTTCCATTTAAACTTCAGACTGTGGTATTCTGCAAAATTCAAACATTCAAATACCTGCCAATAAATAATGAAAATGTGGTACATACACACAATGGACTTTTTGTTCAGATGTGAATAAAAATGAAATCTGAAGGAAAATGGATGGGAGAAAATTGATAACAAGTGAGGTAACCAAGGCCAGGAAAGACAAAAGTCACATGTTGTCCCTCATGCAAATCCTAAATTTTCATGTTTCTATGTATGTATGTAGGTATGCAGCTGTGAGTGGGTATAGATATATGACTAGATAGAGGACCATGAGACAGGAGGAAAGGTGATGAGACGCAGTGGTCTAACATTAAAGCAGAGAGGAGGCCAAGATGGGGCAGGGACACGGGTGCAGGATGAGGGGAAGCCCAGGAGAAACAAAAATAAATATTTTGAGAAAGTTTTTATACAAAAAAGTTCACTCTGATTTTTTTTACTTAAAAAAAAGAATGAACTATCTTCTCAAAACAAACGTCTTTACTCACCTGGAATTGTTAACCATTCAAAATAAATTATGCATTTTTACCCTGAAGTAACATATGGCACTAATTTATTCGTTGAACTCATTCAAAAGCCTATGAGAAGCTTTTATGGAAGCCTTCATTTCTGAGAACAGACACCTGGGATATTTTCCCTTTCCTGTGTCTCAGGATTAGGATGAAACAACATGAATTCCTTGGACTGAGTTGAGATCAGAATCACTGTCACTTAGTGAAAGAAAAACTCACCAACAAACAGAGAAATCTAGCCTCTCTCTCTCTTTTTCTCTCCCCTCTTTCCCTCTTGACTTCTTCAGAGAGTAATAAATCATATACAGCATAAGGATGGAGGAAAACGCAGTGTGAGGAGACATGTGCTTGGCACTTGGACTCTCCCTAATTAGCTCTGTGATCCTAAGCAAATAAACCCCCAATTATAAAAGAAGTTCAGCAGAAGCTTGCTCATAAGATTGTCCACAAACATAAATAAGATAAATTCCGCAGAAGTATTTTGCAGAAAATATTAAAGAAGAAAGAGCAATGCATTCATAGTGTTTGGCAAGGAGTCACATTTCATGGTTTATAACAGAGCAATAGAAAGCAATTTCAGAAAGCACAGAAAGAAATGCATGAGAAAGGAGCTTTAAATAATGAAATGTTGTGCCGCCATCAAATAGGTGTGTATATACATACAGAATGCTATCTAACGGTAAGGTGCTATTATTTGAAACACAAAGAAATTTAAAAATCAAATATTTTCATCCCTCATTTTATAGAGAAGTAGATATGTGACAAATGCAGTAAGGTACAGAGAAGCCAAGAACTTTCTCTGAGGTCACACAGCTATTATTTACAATTATTTCCCAGAACAAAATAAAACTGGGTTTGGATTATTAAAAATAGGTTACCTAGCAACAACCGCACATTAGAAGCAAGAACAACAACAACAACAAAAAAAAGCGAACCTAAGAATCTAGCCCTGGTCTATTAAAAAGATCAATTTTTCAAATCAATAAATGAAAAATTCCAATGCACTTCAAAGAAAGAATGTATGCAGAATATCGTCTCTGCATAAGGACATGTGAAACCGCACATGTGCAGACGGTAAACCATTATGCACACTTATTATTTGTTTAGGACATAAAAGGAAAGCTATAAAAATGGGCCATAGCTCTTCTGGCAAAAAGCAGGATTTACTACAGACACTATAATTGGATTCAAGCATGAGAGATCCCCAGAACCAAAGATGAGCCAGTAGAATATACTTTAAACACAACCTACTTTGGCCGCAGCCCCAGAAGGACCAAAGCATTCTGTGCTATCCGAGCCACACACCCTACTTCTAGGCAATGTCCCTCATTTCAGCTTCCTGACCACTATCCAAAACATGAAAGAATTTGGTGCATTAAGCTTCTCTTCTTCATTTCTTTATAGCTAGGGGCGGGTGTTTGTTTGGTTGGTTTGGTTTTTTGGTTTTTCAATGTAGTGTCTTGCTTTTAGCCCAGGCTGACCTGGAATTCACTATAAAGTCTCAGGCTGGCCTAGAACTCACAGCAATCCTCCTACCTCAGCCTTCCAAGTGCTGGGATTAAAGGCGTGTGCCACCACACCCAGCTATACCTAGGTTTTTGAAAAGAGGAGGGAAAGGGCTAGTAAGAATTTGTGAGGCTTTAGAGCAATGATTTTGAGTATTCTAGAAATACTGATGAGGATTAGAGGGGGTAAGCATAGTTCATTGAGAGACTTTTTGATGGGTGTAGCAACTCTTCTTGGCCGAAGACTGGGTGGGAGCTTCTCTCTGGAGGCTATGACCATTATATCCATAGGATTCTGAGCAGGTATGAGTTATCTTCCACTTGGGTGGGCCTCTCATCCAATAAGAGAGCTACTGAGTCCCCACATTGGCTGTGTACCACTACTGCACAGGTGTACACATCTTGTCCAGCACTAGACGGGTCCCCTGCTTGTTCATGCTGTTGGTGACCATTATCCATTATCAGCAGCTCAGAAGGCACTTTCCAGCATTAAGGAGGCTAGCCAGCAGGGAGCTGCTTTCCTTCCAAGTTCTGGCGTTGTCTCTCAATATCTTGTGTCCACAGACTGCTCTCACTCTTGATTGGAGAATCTGGTTGCTTGTTTATTTACAGATGGCAGTTAAAACCAGGGAGAACCCAGACCCAACAATACACCAATAAAGAATAGCCGACTGCCTAGCATAAGATCAGCCACCTTTAGCACATCTGCCAGCACCCAGGAGATCTCACAGAGGAAGTTGATATTTAAACAGGAGTGTTGCTCTCAGTGCTATTCTGACAGCCTGCTCCAGGAAGATAGCAATAGACACTGAGGACACTCAAAACTCATCAAAGCAGAAATCCAGAGGATGCAGAGAGATCAACACTAAAGTAGGCTAATAACACACCTACCTAGGGTCAGGGAACATTGCAGAAGACAGGGCAGAAAGATTGTAAGAGCCACAGGCTCAGAAGGAATATCCTCAGACATTGTGCCACAGAGAGACTAACCGATGGATTCTTAACCACATGGTGAATACCAACAATTCTACTGAGAAGGGTAGAGGGGATATAGGAGGATAACCCTAGGACATGGGACAACGCATGGTTCATGCATACAGTAAAGTACATAATTTTAAAAAGAAAGAGAGAAAATACTGATACGGAGGTCAAGCAGCTAAGTCACATCTTGGCACAGGTGTCTTTGGGATGGTCTGTCCCAGACTTGGTAGAATTAGGATGGAGAATGTCTCAGGTACAGATCTAGGATCCATTTATAAGTCTTCCCAAACGTGCACATTCACACACATGGAAAAACAAAGAGAAAAATTGATCCAAAATATACATGTAAACATACATATGGGGACACATACATATGTCTATCTATGCATCTCTATTCCTGTGTGTGTAAGGGAGAAAGAGCACAAGTGTATATGAGAAAGAGAGAACACATACATAAATATGAGAGAGAGGGATAAAGACAGAGAGAGATGGATCATTTTAGTTCTAGTTTGTGGGACTAAATCTAGAAATCAGGATAATGGAATGTATTACTTCTTACCTAACTCTGCATCTAACAATAGACAAGCACTACTTACTATACTTTAAGCCATTTAGGTACAGGCCAGTCATAATTGATGATAGTAGGGGAAACTAATATTTATTAAATTTTTATAATGTCAGGCATTTAGTCACTCCTCATACAACCCTATGAAATGGGACTTATGATCTCCATTTTTAAAGCATGAAGCTGAGACATCAGACAGTAAAATAATTTAACCAATGTTATGGAGTAGATAAGTATCAAATAAGACCTCAGTCCCAGTATCTGGAGCCAGACCAATAGTGGGGAGGCACCATCTCTATAAATATCCTGAAATATTGAGTTATTCCCTAACTCAATTCTAATTGATAAGGCTGTATATGGTTATAGTATAGCCCACATGTTCCAAAGAAAAGCATTCCTAAGAAACCAAATCAAATCAAGAAGAAAATTAAATGCATTTATTAGAATTTAAAAATGTAAAAGTTGAACAGAACTGGACAGCTAAGAAGTATAAACTCAGGTCTTACCTCACATACAGTGAAATGGGGACGACTGTATTGAGAATGATAATATATGACCAGAATGTTAGGAATCCTGAGAACACAGAGTTCTTCTCTCCTGCATTCCAAAAAAGGAATGATCTGAATTGGCCTCCAACTTCATTCTCCCAGATTGAATTTCCTATTGCAAGAATAATCCCCAAGCATACCAGAAACCCAAAAATCTGAAACAAGAGTAGAAGTCTAGTTAAGGTTAACTTAAACCCAAAACTACTCATAGCAACACAATTTAATTACACTTCTAACTCCAACAAATTGTCACTTGGAAATCAAGTGGTCTAAGTATCTCCTTATAACTAATGATTTGAATAAAAAAATTCTATGTCAGAACTGTACAAGAGTTTTACAATCATATTCTCAGCTCTCCCACTGATCTGAGGCAGACACAATCTTTATCCACTCTTAGCAGATTAAAAAATTCAATAAATAAAAGATAAACATGTAAAGTTTATACAGGTTGACTATGGTCACCTAGCCAACAATTTCACATTCCCCATCTGTGACAAAGTCACATATTTAAGTATCCTAAAGATGAAGGCTATGTGTGCCTTTATTTGCCCTGGATGGCCCCATTTACATCTACTGCCCAGGTATATTACTAATGCTTCCTTTCACCAGATAATGTATCCTGCCTGAATGACACATTATATGGCTACCCAAGGAAGAACAGGTCAGTGACAAAGAACTGTGTCCGACTTGGCAAGACTCTTAGCTTCAGGTCTATCTGCACAATCTTTCTTTAAGGTCAATAGCAACACCACCACCACCAAAAACAAAAATTAGGATTAACTAAATATATATATATATATATGCTTATATATATTACTTTCAAAACTTATTAAAAAGTATAAGCAAGGTAAAGCTGTTACAAGACTTTTGCATGGTCATTAGTGGTATCAAAATTAGAAAAACAAACATTCTAAAGAGAAGCAATTAGAGGGAAAACGAGGTCATCGATGGTAAGTACAAAATCCCAGCCTTAGAAAGTAATACACGAATGCAGTGTCATCTGTAAATAAAGCCATCACAGGGACTTTGATGTGCCAAGTGCCACACTTGCAGAAGCTGAGATCTGACACCACAGAATCAAGAGTCGGTCTAGAAAATGGGAATGTGTTCCCTTCCATTTCCTTTGTCCTCAAAGAAAGAATGATTTATTGCAAATTCCAGATCTGCACTTTTCTTCATTCTCTCATGGATAATATCAGGGTATATGGAGACAAACCTGGAGAAAACCTTAAAGTATATTAGAAAATCATATAGGAGAAACAAATAAAGTATGAATCCCCCATATCCTACCAACTTGCCTTCTACCAACAAGTACCTTCTTGTTTTAATGGGACTTCTTGGAGGCAAGTCATACCAGTTCTATGAACTCTGTCCCAGAGGAATGAGTGTGGCTGGAAGACAGCCCAGGCTGGGGGTGATACTTGCAAAATTTGTCTTGGCTAATCTTTAATACCCAAACATTGTTAATGTCCTATTTTCCTCATTCATAGACCAACTACTACAACTCAATTAAGCAGATACATATTGAGCTCAAATTGGTTAAGACTGCTTGCAGACTGAAACATGGTTCTCATAGTTCATTAGCAGACAAAGCCATATGAGTCAAGGTCAGAAAACAATCAGATTCACAGTATAAGATAGCCCAAGATTAGCTGGCAAAAGGATGGGATGCAGAAACATGTTTTGGATAAATAGAAAATAAAGAAAAATCATTTCATAAAATACAAGGGAGAAAAAACATTCACCACTGAAAAAGAATGAATGAAGAGGACACCTAGATGCCCCTAGGAAGAAGGACTATGGTGATTTGACCTGGGCCTCCTAAGAAGAACCAGAGTATATGCCCAGGAGTGCCATAGCTAGACCATATGGTAGTTCTGTTTGAGAGGCCTCAACACTTACTCTCATAGTGACACTGGTTTACACTGCCACCAACAGTAATAAAGGTTCCTCTTTCCCCACATGCTGGCCAGCCTTAGTTATCATTTGATCTTTTGATGGCAGCCATTCTGACTGAGGTGAGAAGGAATCTCAAAGTAGTTTTAATTTGCATTTCCCTGATGACCAAAGATATTGCATAACTTTGAAAATTTTTATTGGTCATTTGTATTTCTTCTTCATAATCTGCAGGGCCCAGTGCAAAATGAAAATGTAAGGATCCTTGGGTGAAAGTTACTTGAATTTCCAGATAGCAACAGTAGAACAACAGGCCACATGCCTGGCCTTGCAGAGTGTGGAACCATGTGTAGATGCACACCTGTGAAGCTACGAGAAGAGAATTTGGGCAAAGATAAAACAACAGAAACACCAAACTAAAACAATTATCTGTTTTTCAAACTCAAATCCTTGGAATACGGAGAACTTGAAAGTCTGTGAATGACTCCGTAAACACAACCCATCTCTCATGAGAAATTCTATTACTGGTTTCAAATTGTTCATGATCTGGGAAACAGAAGGCAATAAACTTAACCCTGAGTGTAAAATGTCTGCACACAAACTCCATAAGAATAAGAAGAGCATGAGCTTCTGAAAGAGTCCCAAGAAAAACAAATTCAATATATGAAAGTAACAATGAGCAGCCACACACCTCCTTTCTTTGTGTCACTTACCCACAGGACGAGAGTGTTCATTAGCCTGTCAATGCTTGTTCTCTTAAACTTCGTCTTACCACTGTTCTGCATGAGTTTAGTGTCAGGACCTACAAAAAAAGTAATATTTTGAAACAGATTATGTAATATTATTGCTATTAGTGACTCAGATTTAGAATCAATATTTCTGAAAGAAAAAATACATTTTTTAAAATAATTTAAGTTTGTTAAGATAAAGTGCCATTAACATGCATATGATTCTTTTTTTTAATATTTTATTTCTTCATTTTCAAGCAGAGAGATACAGAGAGAGAGAGAGAGAGAGAGAGAGAGAGAGAGAGAGAGAGAGAGAGAGAGAGAGAGAACCAGGGCCACCACTTGTGGGTCTGGCTTATGTGGATCCTGGGGAATTGAACCGGGGGCCTTAGGCACTGGAGGCAAGTGCCTTAACTGCTGAGCCAGCTCTCCAGCCCAACATGCATATGATTCTTGGGGCTGAAAGATGACTCCATCACTAAAGTCCTTGCCTTGCAAACATGAGGACCAGAGCTTGATCCCCAGAACCCAGGTATGGTGGCACATGCTTGTAATGTCATCACTTGGGAGGCAGACAGTGGATCCCTGGGGCTTTCTGTCCAACCAGTCTTTACTAATTGGCCAGTCCCAGGCCAATAAGAGACCTTGTCTCAAAAAAAAAATTTTTAAGGTAGGTGACATTGCTCTTCAACATAGTGCTTGAAATCCTAGCCCAAGCAATAAGATAGGAAAAAGGCATAAAAGGGATACAAACTGGAAAGGAAGAAGTGAAACTATCCCTCTTTGCAGATGACAATATCCTATATGTAACAGACCCAAAGAATAGTGTCAATAAACTCCTGAAGGTGATAAATGCCTTTAGCAAAGTGGCAGGATACAAAGTTACACACAAAAATGCAGATGGTATGACATCAGAGAGACTCTCCCGTTTTCAATAGCCTCAGAAAAAAATCAAATACCTTTAGCATTAACCAAGGATGTGAAAGACTTGTATAATGAAAACATTAAAATGCTCAAGAAAAAAAATAGAGGAGGATGCAATAAGATGGAAAGATATTCCATGCTCCTGATAGGGAGAACTAATATAGTAAAAATGACAAAAGCGATTTACAGATTCAATGCCATGCCAATAAAAATTCCAGCCTCTTTCTTCATAGACATAGAAAAAATAATCTCAAAATTTATTTGGAAGGGCAAAAGGCCTTGGATAGAAAAAGCTATCCTAAGTAAAATAACTTACTCTGGAGGTATCACCATGTCTGACCTAAAAGCATACTATAAAGCCAAAGTAACTAAAACAGCATGGTACTGGCATAAAAACAGACAGACTGACCAATGGAACAGAATTGAAGACCTTGCTCTTACTTCAAGTAACTATAGTTACTTGATCTTTGACAAAGGTGTCAGCAATGTTCGCTAGCATAAAGATAGCATCTTTAACAAATGGTGCCGGACAAATTGGATAAACACAAGTAAAAACATGAAAATAGACCCACTTCTTTCACCAAGCACAAAAATCAACTCCAAATGGATCAGGGACCTCAGCATAAGACCTATAACCCTGAAAACCCTGAAAGAAAAGATAGGAGGAGCTCTCTGTGAACTTCCCGAGCAAATCTCCAGTAGCCCAAGAAGTGCAACAATCACTTAACCAATGAGACTTCATCAAACTCAAAAGCTCTGTACAGACAAATATACCATACTCAGAGCCAATAGACCACAACCAAACTAGGAGATGAGTTTTGCCAGTTATAACACAAACAGAGGTCTAATTTTCAGAACTTACAAAGAACTCAAATAATATAATAATAATAATAATAATAATAATAATAATAATAATAATAAATCAAACAGCCCCCTCACAAAATGTGGCAGTGATCTCAACAGAGAATTCACAGAGGAGAAAATATAAATGGCCTTTTCTCACTGAAAGTGCTCAGCATCCTTAAGCATCAGGGAAATGCAAATAAAAATCACAATAAGATTCCACCTTACTCCAGTCAGAATGACAATTATAAAGAAATCCAACAATAATAATTGCTGGTGAGGATGCGGGGGAAAAAGGAACCCTCATTCACCACTGGTGGGATTACAAGCTTGTTCAACTGCTCTGGAAAGCACTGTGGAGACTCCTGAAGAGAATGGACATAGAGCTACCAATGACCCAGCCATCCCTCTACTAGGCATCTACCTGCAAGATGTCTCACCTCAGCATAGACATCAGTGCAACTATGTTTATAGCAGCTCAATTCATAAGAGCCAAGAATTGGAACCAACCCAAATGCCCATCCATGGAGGAATGGATATCAAAGTTGTGGTACAATTACACGATGGAATTCTACTCAGCTGAAAGGAAAAATGATATAATGAAATTTAGAGAAAAGTGAACTGACTTGGAGCAGATCTTATTAGTGAACTCACAAAAGAACAGAGAGTCAAACACGCCATATTCTCCCTCATACGCAGTTTCTAACCAGGTTAACTGTAAACTCCATGCAAACCAGTCCAAACAAGTTGGGAGAAGTGAGAGTTTGTGAATGAGGGGTAAGAAATGGGGGGGGTGACTTAAGCATGAAGCTATTGGAAATCGTAAAATCCTCACTTGCATACTGTAATCTATTGAACAAGTAGTGGGCGATGGCTGGCAAGAGGGGTCGTGAATAGAAGGGGAGAGAGTCTAAGCCCATGAAAAATTGATCAGTCCTGCCACTCCTGGCCTCAGTCACTTGCTCCTTCCCTCACTGAGCTGTTGACCAAAAAGGCCCATGAGGTCCCCAAAATTAGACAGGATTCTGTCAAAGCTCTTGAATACCCACCCGAGGCCAAAAGGTAAAATCCTATTGCTGAAGAAACCACAGAAAGTCATCAAATACCACAGAGAGACTCCGCGAGATCCAGAATGGTAACCAGCCCCCAGATGGTAGTTAGTGCAGTGCTGGAAGGCGCTACATAAGATGCCAGAGGAAACTGGTCAACGATAGTTGGAATAAACAGAGACCCACTGATATGAAATGCAGACTGTTGCCATGAACACACTTACTTCTTTGCTGAAGCCAAGAAGTGAACACTTGTGCAATGGAGGCACCAAAGCCTGGGGGGTTAATCAACAGCTTTTAATTTGGCCAAGAAATCTGCTCAGTGACAGGGAGCCCTTAACTGGAATTGGGACTGAGGACAAAATCCTTTGGAAACCAAAATCTTGGGCCCCAAAGAGAAATTCACTTTACCAGAGAACTAAGAGATGCTACTCTCGATAGAATTGTTCCAATTTAGAAATGTGTATCTCAGTTAACCTATACTGATCTCACTCTCTGATGGAGATTCTGTTTGTATTTTTCAGAAGGCAGTGAGAGAGCTGTGGCTCTTCCAACCCTACCAACGATCAGCAGGGCAATGGCTGACATCCTGGCAAGAGATGAGCCACCCCAGACCTACCATAGAGGATCCTCATGGAACCCGGCAGACAGTGGTGGGATAAGCAAGAGACCTATAACCACAGCCAATCAGTCAACCCAGGATAAGCCAGCAAGACAGACACCAACGATTTTCAACACAAACTAAAGCAGAAGTACAGAGACCTCTAAGATCTCAACAATAAAGTAGCCTTAATACTCACCCACCATGACTCAGGAAACTGAGTGGAAGAGGGGTGGAAAGATTGTAAGAGCCATGGTGGAGAAGAATATCCAGAGACATGGCTCCCCTCAGTAACAACACACAAAGGGGGGGTGGAACCGGGTTGACTCCTAGGCTATCCATATCGCCCTACCCATGAATTAATCCAGTACGCCCACGGAGGAGGATACCCAGCTGAGTGGGGACAGGAAGGAGAGAAATGGGGATACCAACACATTATTTGCTCATATATTGTATCTATTTTTTGAATAATAAAGATTTAAAAAAATAAGGTGAGTGACATTCCTGAGGAATGACATACAAGGTTGTCTCTGGCCTACGCACACACAGACACACACACACACACACACACACACACACACACACATACACACATGACACCTATACACATATGTATAAAATTCTAAAAAGGGATATATGATACTTAACTAGTGACTTAACCCCCCAACACCACAAACTACAAGAAAATGTCTGCCATAGAATAAAATAAGCCCAGACAGAACTTTATAAGGAAGGGGAAAGCTTTTCAAAAATCTGCATGAGTGTGCTTCTAGTCTGAAGCAGCAAGGATAGCAAAGTCAATAAAAGAAGGAATAATTGTAAAATATTTTAGAAATGCAGTACCAACACACTTCAGAATACAAAGTCAAAATTGAAAACATAAAAATTCAAATCCACAACCTGCAAAGTTTGGGGTACCCTTAATAGAGAAACAAAAAAAAATAGAGAAACAAAAAAATCCTTAATTAGGATTACACACTATTCATAAAATATGAATTTTTATGAAAAATTATACTGTGTGATCTCATGATATATTTACTAAGTACCCTTTTAAAGGAATTCTGAATATGTGTGTATGTTTATTAATATCAAATAAGTGTACAAGTTAATGGAAGTCACTATTATATTTGTATACAAGCATAGTTTGTTCTATGCATTCCTGTCCCTAAAAGTTCATCCTAATTTCTTTCTACACCTTTCCCTCTTACAGTTTAACTTCTTTAGAACTGGATTATTAGATGATAAATCCAAGTTACTAGACTATATTGCTGATGAAGTTCCTTATGAGCAGAGAAAATGACAGACAGAGGCAATTGTATTATTGAGAGCCATCTTCTATGTCTATGCGGTCTTGACATCATGATTATCCATGCAACCATAGGTGAAAGGCAAACGAAGGAAAAGAGAAAAGGGAAGTGTGAATGAAACTATGTAACCATCTAGAAATCAAGGGAAGGTGGGTACATCTCTAAAAAGCCTTTCATTTACTTAAAAGACTACAGTCTCAGAACAACCTCTCATCTTGAGTTGAAGGGTGGATTTCAATGCTCTCTACTCAGCCAAGGAGTATAAAAAAGACAACCCACACTTTCTCAGAATATTTTTCAATCGTATCAACATTGATGGTGAGAAATAGACATAATTATCATGAAGTACAAAATTTGAGATTGACAGAATTTAGTATTGACAGACCAGTTTAGGAGAAGAACCTAAGGTTATGTTGAAGGGCTGAGCCCGTCTGAAATGGCCACATGTCATGTGGAGGAATAAATGTCTTGGCTTTAATCCTTTTCCCCCTTTGATCTCATTCCATGAATCTCCCAAGACAAACGCCAAAATTTAAGTAAACAGCACAAGTCAGCCTCCGTGGCAGAGAGGAGGTTAGAGAAGAGCAAAAGGACAACCAACTCAAAGACCATATATGCACCAAATGACACGCTACAAACTCCTTCAGGGCATAGTGTCCCTGCCCTTAGAAACAAGACGTGCTCCCCTCTTGGGCAGAAAGGAAACTTATTTGCAGAGAAATATAGTAAGCCAGCCATGTTATATTAAATCATCATAAGTTGCAGTTTTGTAATGGAAGCCATGTTTATGAATTATATTCCTTGCGCAGTTCTTAACAATAGATACAACTAAAATAACAGTACAAAAAGAAGAGTTAACAAGTCCTTTGGGATTCATTTTTCATGAGATCTAAGTATTCACGTGACACTACCCCTCCCAGTCACACACCACAAATCCCTCTGCTTGACCTTCTTCTAGTTAAGGTTCCTTTTGACTAAATGTATTTTCTACTTCACAAATATATACCCAATGAATATCCAGGACATATCACAAAAGAAGAGAGAGCTTCCTTTCTTTCCCTTTAAAAATACAGAGAGCAATAAAGAAATCTCCCCAACTCAGTGCATGGAGCTGGCAATGTCCCCAGAACTATTGGTGACACGAGTGTCTGTGTCCTAGGTCCTCCTCCGCATGCATCCTCTCACTGATCCATGGCAATGTACTATAATGTCACCATCATCAGCCCCACATTACAGAGACAAGCTTAGGGAGACCTAGAGCAAGGATTAAGAGTCCTATCACTGTTAAAGAAATCTGAACCTGAATCTGCCTCATCCCCATTCATTATATTCCCTTGAGGGACACCTGTTCAATTTACCTCCCAATTTCTATTGCTATACGAGCATTTCCAACGGAGAAAATCTTATGAAGGAAAACTTGGCTCCTCAATGGGTTCCAACAGATTTCCTAGCTTAACATGTTACAGATGAGCTAGAGTCTCACATCACTCATTCCAAACAAGAGTCTACAAATGCTGTACCCCAAGGATGAGAGAGACTGTGACCACAGTGAGCAAAGCAGGAGAATATTTCACACCAGGTATGGAGAAGACAAGGAGTCTCCTTATGAACCAGGAAAGTGACCAAGTGTATGGATAAGCCTGCTCTTTATTTCTCTGTAAGAAAGATGAAAAATAAGGAAATAAACAGTATGGGTTCATTTTCTGGACTACAGAATGAAAGCATCTTGTGAAAGAATCATGAAATTGGATTCATCTCCAGATAAAGGCTCTATATACTCCCTCATTTCTCTAGGGATTTCCTACATCTTTGCTAATGGCGATGCCCCAAAAACAAAAGCATCACCAACACCCACAGCTGAGAGTATTTAGGAGCCTTGGAACACTTTGTTGAGTATTTAATGAACATTTTATTGTTGTTGAAGAAAATCGGTTAAGAAAAACATTCCAATTTTAATCACACACATAATCAGCAGACTCAAAACATATCTGAATTTGGTGTCACAATAAACGGGGATTTTTAAAATCAAGGACTGGCAAATGAAGCCATGACTATTTTAGTGGCTTTCTGGATTGATACTACTGTAAGCTTCCCGAACAGGAGAATGTGACCTTGAGCTCAGAGAGAAAAAGAAAGCAAAAATGGTAGGTAAGGCCAGGAGGAGGCTCTCCATCCACCCTATCTCCGACAGACACGGTCTTTCCAGACCCCTGTCTTTTTTTGCACACAGTGGAAGCTACAGAGTAGAGACAAATGATTGTGGTGTGTGTCTCCAAAAAGGCTTTTCCAAAGATCTACTTGATCTTTTTAAATAACAACATAAACAGCAGCTTAAGGGAAAGGATCTTTTATATTCATCTCTCAGGTTAAAAGCAGGTTGATTAATATGTAGCTAATAGAGATGGCTGAGATAGGGCGACATAAAGAGAGGGAAGTTAAACAGAAGGTATCTAGAGCCTGCTGCATAATGAAGACTCCAGCTTCCTTCAGACTGAGTTCAAGATACCAGTGGTTCCCCCACACAGGTGCCTCCTGCATGACTGTCAGAGCAATGGTGTCTTCTGGGGCTCCATGCTCAGAAGTCAACTCCAGAGGAACACTGTCCATATCCAACCCTGGAGCCCCACTGGCTGTGCTAAAGTGTGTTGTGGGAAGGGGGTCCCACAGAGCTGAGCCTGGCCATAAGCTGTACCTGCAAAAATAACCATTCCAAAGCACCAGCTGGTGTTTCTCAGGACGCAGCCTCTCAGGATGATCTTCTGGTTGCTGAGGGAGTGCCTACTGTCCTTCCACGAGAGGACGCCCATGAACTTGTCTAATTTGTTGTTGGGAGCCTCACAGACAACAATCCCTGGAAAATAAAGAAGCCAAGCTCTTTATACTCATCTCAAATGCACTTTAGAAGCCCACAGCGCTATTTTACACCCGACTTTAATGTGCAATACATTGTTCTTTCCCCTCTAGACATATGGAGGAAAAATTAGCTGGAAGGTACCAGGATGAACATGTATCAAATATCTTGAAACAATTTTCTGTACTTTCCAAATGAAAATAGGGACTACAGAGCCACGAGACTGTTTTTCCTTAAGAATATCTTTAAGCGCTTATCTTTAGTTCTTGGCTATAGCATATGATTTTGAAAGCATAAAGTGGAAAAGTCCATACGGATTTTTTTTTCCACTTGGTGGGAACTGTCATACAGGATGAGGTGGGATACTTTCCGTTTTACAACAAAAGTTATTCAGCTTTTTAGGCTCATAATGAGGATTTCGAGTGTCCTACTATACTCCACCCCACAGAACCCTGGACTTTGTGTGCTCCATATGCTAGAGAATACGTGTGAGTCCTTTCAGGTGTTCTGATTCTTACTGGATTAGATTCAAAGTTATGGCTGCAAGATATATGGTCCTACAAGGTACTATATAACTTGCCTAAACTGGACAGAATATGTTCCTCAGTATATTTTTTAATTACAAGGCTATTTCAAGGTAAGTGTATGCCATTCCAAATCAATGTATCAATTCCTTCCATTGCTTCAAAAATAAAATACTTGTTAAGGTGGGAGCTCTCTAGATATAAAAGAAACCAGAAATAATATTTTGTGGACCCTGTTCCAAGATAGAACCATTAGACTCATATGAATTTGCATTGCTGAAAGGTGGGGGCTATATTTTTAGAAGCCATGAATATGAGGACATGAAAACAGAATGAAAGAAAGAGAAGAAGGGAAGGGAGGAAGGAAACAAATGCAAAAGGAAGATGTAGATAGATCCCATCTGGGTTCCAGTCAGGCATGAGATTAATACCTAGAAGATTTGCTGTCTTAGATATAATAATAAATTAATTAAGAACCCAGAGGGTAGTTTGAAAAATAAAAAGGAGAGCTTATCTTCAGCATGAGTTAAAAGTGACAGGAGCCCCAACAAGCCTAGAGATGTTTCTGACACTGTAACAAATACCTGAGATAAAGTGTTTCCACAACCTCCCAATAGCAGCAGTCTGGGGACCAAGCCTTCACATGAGCATGGAGGAGATTGAAGATCCAAGCTATAGTCGATGCTGACTCTGTCTTCTCTCCAAGCAGCTTTCAGAAATTAAATACAGTGCTTGCATGGGTCCCCTACCTTCCTAGCATACCAAGTTTCCTTTGAAAACTTTGAGGTATGCCAACAGTCAGTTTTCAAGTGGCCTGATCTCTCCTGATCAATCACATGGTTTATACTGGAAAACACAATCCTGGAAAGAATGAGGCATCTGTGGCCTCAGGATATCTTCTCTAACTTCCTCCTACTATTACCCAATATTCCAAAATTTCAGCCTAAATAAAAACTCCTATTTGGGCATTCACTGAGGTTTCCCTAACATCCTGCTGAATGATAGACTTCTGCCAGGAGAGTGAAATGAGACAAATAACCTGTGCATGGTCATTTCTTATGTGGCTGAATTGTGGTTAGCACCTATCATAGCCTATTTGCTTATTAAAAAGTAAATTAAGACTGAATTCAAGTGGCTCTAGTTGTTTGGACAACTATATTGTGGATGAAGAGACTTTCATAAATTCCCAAAATTCATGGTCTTTTTTATTCCTTAACCAATAATTTTTCTTTCTAGATTTTGTATAACTTTGAATTGAGTAGATTTCACCAACAAAGCCTACATACAGAAAGTATGTTCTTAAAGCTTCTTCTAGTTTCTTGACTCTGAGACTCAGATTCTCAAACTTCAAACTTAGATACACTATAAAAATATGTTTGGGGCAAAAAACAACATAATGCATGGCTCTTGTCAATAAGAATATTAAAAGGGGCTGGAGAGATGGCTCGGTGGGTAAGGCACTTGCCTCCAGTGTCTAAGGCCCCAGGTTCAATTCCCCAGTACTCACATAAGCCAGACCCACAAGGTGGTGGCCCTGGTACATTCTCTCTCTCTCTCTCTCTCTCTCTCTCTCTCTCTCTCTCTCTCTCTCTCTCTCTCTCTCTCTCCTCTCTCCTCTCTCCTCTCTCTCCTCTCTCTCCTCTCTCTCCTCTCTCCTCTCTTTCTCTCTGCTTGAAATTGAATAGATAAAATATTTTTTTAAAAAAGAATATTAAAAGTCAGTTCATTTGGTCATTTTCATCGACATAAGTAATGGTTGACCAAGAAGAAAATCCAACTTTGAACCCTTTGGCTCACAAGGCTTGTCCATATCTGGCCTCACACCCATGGTATTGTCCTAGACTAGAAATGTCAGGTCAAGGAAATCTACCTGGGTTCTTGGAGGCCAAGTTCCAACTAAACTTTCTCAAAAAGTGTTGTTCCATTGATTTAAGTACGAAATACAGGGTCCCCTCAAAACAAAACGTGGGGAACAAAGCCAAAAAATTTTCCCAATATAAAAAGTGCGCAACTTACCCATTCTGATCCCTGCTAACATAAACAAACTTTCCGATTTCTTTTCTACCCATTTCTCAAGTGGAAGGGAAGAGTTTTCTTTGTAGGAAGCTCTGTATGCATCTCTATATCTTCCTATAACCTACCTCATTGTCTAAAAATATAAGATATTTTTACTAAAGCAGAAGTACAGAGACCCCCTAAGATCTCAACAATAAAGCAGCCGTAATACTCACCCACCATGACTCAGGAAACTGAGCGGAAGAGGGGGTTGAAAGATTGTAAGAGCCATGGTGGAGGAGAATATCCAGAGACATGGTCCCCTTCAGTAACAACATACAGAGGGGAGTGGAACCAGGTTGACTCCTAGGCTATCCATAACCCCTTACCCCATGGACTGATCCAGACTACCCACGGAGGAGGATACCCAGCTGATTGGAGAAATAGATGGAAAAATTTCAGGTGTTTTTCAAGACAAAAGTGCTTGTATGTGTGTGGGGACACATGTGTACACAAGTGCAAACGGAGACCAGAGGTAGATATTGGGTGTCTTTCTCAATCTTGTTTTTAAAGATTTTTATTTATTTTCAAGCAGAGAGAGGGAGAGACAGAGAAAGAAAGAGAGAGAGAATGAGATTGGGCATGCTAGGGTCTCTTGCCATTGCAAACTCCAGACACACGTGCCACTTTGTGCATATGGCTTTATGTGGGAACTGGAGACTCAAACTCAGGCTATTAGGCTTTGCAAGAAAGCACCTTTAACCACTTAGCCACCTCTCCAGCCCACAATCTTTGTCCACTTAACTTTTATCAGACAGGGTCTCTCACTGAACCAAGAATTCACCAATTAGGCAGATGGCCAATAAGCCCCAGGGATCCTCCTGTCTCTATCTCCCCAGATTATAGGCACACACTTCCAAGCCTGAGTTTGACATGGGAGCTGGGGATCCAAACTGAGGTCATCACACTTTCATAGCAAGTACATTACCAACTGAGCCATCTCCCAAGCCCCCAGTTTACAGTACTTTTCAAGTGTTTTACTCTATCAGGAACTAATCTGTCCTAACCCCCCTCATTCATCAGCGTGCCTTTCAACATGTTCTTCAGAGCCTGGAGCTCTGTGTCCTTTTGTAGAACAAGCCTTGTCACAGTCAGAATTTCATATGCTGACTGTGCTGCTTAGTAGCCATATAACATTGACATTGGGGAGATTGAATTTATGGGGATCTCAGGTCCCTTATACACAAATTGAAGCTAGTGACAATCTCTTCCTTCAAGAGCTGTAAGGGTTCAAGAAGATAAATTAGGATACAAAGTAAGCTCATGTGTCAAAACCATGTCTAAGATTAGGTAACTCTAGATCATCTCCTTAGTAAAGACTTCATTGTGATCAGCCTTTGTCCTTTCCCCACGCAAGCCCTGGGTCTGACTGCCAACCACAGTATCCACAGAGAAATTCCTTGCTTATTTGGCAAATTCACATTCGACAAGCATACATTTTCCAAGTGAATGAGAGAATAAAGAATGAATGAATGCTTGATTGGATGGATGGATGGATGGATGAATGGAAATAAGCTCATGAGACGATGCACCAAGAGCCTCTCCTCAAGTATAGATGTAAAAATGTAGAAGAAGGAATTCTAAGAGGCATCTTGAAGCTCAGGTCAGTTAACTCCTTAATTTGGGGCCCTCAGTGGGACCTTCTCTAGGCATAGGATTTGGAGATTCAAGTTTCAGATACTTGGAAGATGTGAATTTATAATACAAGGACAGAAAACTGCAGATTTGTGCTGAAGTATTTGTGGTGAATCTCAGAAGAAAACCCACAAAGTAACTAGGAGTAAAAATAATGTGATACCCGCATGTGCACAGAAGTTCCAAGCTGAAAAATACACTTAGTGCAGTGAGATTATAGACAAGAACTTGCCTCTCATATGGGTCTCATCGATTGCCCCTTGCCAAAGTTAGGCAGGACCTTTCCAAAATATATAATACTAATATATCATACTTTCAGCTTAAACTAAAGTATAGAATGCCTTGTGTTTTGATTCTCATGACATAAAGAAGTCTTTCTAGCCATTAGAAGTGAAATCTAGTGAGACTTCTATGACAGAGCTTAAAGACCAAAGGAGAGCAAGAATATGGGAGTCTAAGAGGATCAAAATAACCTTGACAATGATATATGTGTCAATGTTTTATCGTTCTATTTTGTTTTGCTACCTTGTCTTTCAGAAGTGCTTAATAAATAAATTTTAATTAAGAGAGTGTTGAAATGGAAAAGATAAATAATGAGAGGGTAAAAGACACTATAGGTTAAAATTTTAACATAAAAAGTGGTTGAGAAATATGGAAAGAAAAGAGTAAAACAGAAAACAAAAGGGGAAGAAAGTAAAGAGAATATAATGGAGAAATATATACAGTAAAGCAGATAGGAGAGAGAGGAAACGAAAATTAAAACACATAAACTACAGCTGGAGAAGAAAGAGGAAAAAATTTAAAACTCCAGGAAAACAAGAGTCATATCTTGTTGAGGAATGGATAGTGTGTTCACTGTCCCAGCTCTTTCAAAGACCACATCTTGTGTCATTCTCTCGGTCTTTAAATTTGACTCCCAGCAGGGAAAATCTAATTTGTATATTCTATCAATTTATTTCTCCTTTATCCATTCATTCTTCAAATGCTTTCTTAGGATTAGAAAATCATATTTTAATAAGAACAAACCCATAAACTACTATTTCTTTGGCCTCTAAAGAATATATATAAATGCAGTCCAGAGTTTTAGAATGAAAAAGTAAACTTAGCAAAAACCTGATCTTTAGCCCAGAAATGAACCAGCCTCATGCCTTTGACAACACACATTCTCTGAACAGTGACCACAGCCCAGTACATATAACAGGAATGGGAGCTCTGTGTTGTTTTTTATTTGGGAAGAATTTTTTATTGGGAATTTGATGAGTTACTTAATCGTGTGAAGAACATTTCAGCTCATACCTATTAAGTAATCGTTATTAAAACACTTCCATTTTTAAATGGCTAAATGGATTAAGGTATCTTCAAAGTAAATTTTATAACGTGTTCTAAAAAGACTATTTCTGTATATAAACTTGTCCTTTGAACTGCCTGGACCTCGGTTTCCCCATCTGTGATGAAGGAGAGGTTTGCGTTCAGGAGCTGTTTCCTTGCATTGGTCTGAGCAGTAGCACTTACATTGGCTTGAATTTGGGGCTGCTGTAGTCAACTTGGGCAAAGGAATGTGAAGCAAAGACATTATAAAACCACCACTCCAGGAGATCTTTTGCAGACATTGCCCTTTACAAGGAGGTACCCAGCAGTCTTGTTTGTTCCTACAAGACCCCATCAGGAACCTTGTTCCTCCCCCAGGTTAATAATGCTCCATTCCCATTGTCTTTGCCTGAGGCCCTTCATCTGCCCTCCCATGGGCTTTTGGGGCCTGACGCTGGTCCTGCCCCTCATTCTCTGGCACTTGCAAACACTTATTCATTCCCTCATTCAACAAGGGTTTGGGAGTACCTACTAGTGCTAGGTGTCTTTCTAGAGCATTGGCACATATCAGTAAACAACCTAGCTGTTCTTTTGTCACCTTCATTGAAACAGAGAAATATTCACAAAGCATAATAAACCTTATGAATAA
This sequence comes from Zapus hudsonius, assembly GCA_004024765.1. NCBI lineage: Eukaryota > Metazoa > Chordata > Mammalia > Rodentia > Dipodidae > Zapus > Zapus hudsonius. Next base: position 24,885 of record PVHP010006604.1, read on the forward strand.
ATCAATTATATGGCATGCCAAATGGTGATAATTGCTTTAATAAAAACCCAAGCAGGATATGGTGGCATGAGCGTATGCGAATTCATGATGAAAAGGTTGTAAGAAATCTTCCTTCTGGCATTGGCTTACATGGTTACAATTCTTAAAGGGTATGGCAGGGATTGTGCAAACAAATAATCACATTTGTTATTTCCTGTGTTACTGACCTAACATCAGGGGCAGATAACAGAATAGCCTGTAAAATAGAAGAAGGAGAAGGAAGAGGAGTGGTTGTTCTTCTAAGTCACTTTGTGACTCACCCTCTCACCTCACCTTTACCTCTCATGGTGACCCTGGCAGCCAAAACAGTCTAATTACCAGCTGTGGTTATAAGATAAGGGAGGCAAATCAGCCCACATCAGCATGTGACATTAGCAATAAATAAATGTTTGCTGTGTTCAAACCACTAAGATTTCAGGTTGCTTATAACTGCATCATACAGAAACTAGGCTAGATGTGCCAGCATCCGTGTAAAGGAAATAATTGTAGCAACTGATGCTGCTCTCTGCTAGGTAAGAAAATGAAAAATCATAAATTTCTGCCTCATAAACTGACAGTTAAAAAGGCGTTCTACCTGGGAAGAGATCATCAGTAAGGGTAAATTACATTTAGGTTGCTCCTTCAGGACTTTATACGTGGTCATGGTGGTATTTTCAGCAATTATTGATTCATGAATATAATTTGCTTTTCTTATAACAATAAAATTCCAGTGGAAAAAAACGTGCTTACTTAGAAAATGTATAATTTGTTTAAATCTAATCAAAGTATTTTTTGAGCGATTCAAAGCTTCCTGGTTAGTATGCTGAATTAAATTTTAATTTGGAAGGATAATTTTCTAGAAGCAATTATTATAACAGCACTCATTTAGGAAGGATTAAAATGTTAACAGAATTCAGACAAACTTACAAGTAAATACAAAGCACAAGCAGTGTAAACTCTGACCCGTGGGTGAGAGAAACTTGGCAATGTAAACTTGCCCATGTTTTCACTCAAGGAACAATACTCAGACCCTTTATGTACGCTGTCTCTTTAGCGGACTCCTAAGAAAACATTTTGGGAACAATGTTGTCTCAAATTCCTAAGACTCTTCAATAAATAAAATCAGCCCGTATGAAAAGAATGACATTTAGGAACAAACTTTCAAGTGGGTAAATCAAAAGACCATTGAGGGATGGCACGAAAGCCACAGAGATTCTCCCTACAGCCCACAGAGTGCCTCAAACCTGTCTCTTTTCCTTTGATCTTTGAAAGCTTTTGTTTCTGTTTCTTCTCTAAATCTTAAAATGCAGATATCTAGAATAGACAATATCTAAAGGCCAGTCCATGAATACTTAAGAAAATAACAGGAAGAACAAGATGCAATCAGAAGTGTATAATAAAAGCAAGGAAGAAGGTCTGGATCAATTGTTATGAAGATGTTGATAATAAAACCATAGTCATAAATAAAGTTAACAAATGGCCAACTGATTGATAAATCAGAATATTCTCCTTAAGCCACTGTTATCTTTAAAATATTATGCCAATGCTGTGCAACTATGGAAATGTATGAGACAGGAAGACTGACTTCATAAAGTTGGCCTCTAAGTTTTACATTTTGTTATAGAATCATTAAATGGTTGAGCTAGAGCTGGTAAAAATGGGGCCTGTATTCATCCTCAGCAAGTCTGCATAATGCTCCAGAGGCCAAGGTCAGATAAGGAAAGGTCATTTGAAACTGAAAGGAAAGAGACCTATAGAAGAATAAATAAGGATAAAATGGTGATTTCATAAAGTCAGTCTTCCCTTGGCTCACATTTTACCTTTCACATGAGATGAGGCATTGATGTTTGAAGAATATTCTCCCATAACATAAAAAGAAACAAAAATTGGATCTCAGATAATTAGTTCCTTACTCTGCCTTTTGGCTTTGAGATTTTTGTTTGTCTACTTAAAATACTTACCATCAAACTTTGCAAGTTTGCTAATATCTGCCCCAAGTTCTGAAGTAACTTGTAGTGCATGACGAACTTTTAGGTTTGTTTCCCTGTAAAATTAATGACATATGGGTTTTTTTTTAAATCAGGAACAACACCTTACCAAAGCAATCATGTGGGGGCAGAACATGAAAATCCAAAAGACCCAAGAGATCTTCTATGAATAGCATTTATACTTGTCACCTTATCTCAGGAAAGTGCTTCCAGGGCCCCTAAGAGTTGGCATTCCACCCACAGCACATCTGTACAACACAGTTATCTGTCTTGAGATTTGAAAGAATAGCAAACATAACAAATATGGTTTCATTCTCACCTACTCACACATCATGCATGAGTTATAAGGCATTTTAGAAATGGGAACAGAGCTGCCAAACAAAGAACACCCATATTAAATGGAAACTACTCCATATGCAAAAGATGGTCATAGCTGATTTTATAGAAACTGAATTGTGGTGGGGAGAGAGAGAGAGACAGAGAAAGAATGAGTATGAGTGCACCACGACCTTCTGCCACTGTAAACAAACTCCAAATGCATGTGCCACTTTGTGCATCTGGCTTGACATGGGTGCTGGGGAATCAAACCTGATTCCCTGTCAGGCTTTGCAAGCTAGTGCCTTTAAGCAACCCAAGAAGCTAAAATTTAAAAGGGAAAAAGAATACAGTTTTCTTTTCCTTGGAGAGTCAATCCAAGAAACAATAAGTCTAGAATAGCAAAACCAGCAAGCTCAACAGCAGGTCACAGAGAGCTGGTCTTCTTCCAGGCAGGATCTTATTAGACAGACGATTCTCTGGTATCGATGAAATGACCAGCAGTGACTCCATGGTCTTCACTCCTGTCTTGGGTTGAAGGGCTTGTCAAATGTTTCAAAGAACTAGCTCTGTCCTGTTTTTTTGTTTCAAGTTCATTGACTTCTGCTCTTCTCTTTATGGTTTCCTTACTTCTAGTTACTTTGGGTTTATTTTGCTGCTTTCTCGGCTATTGAGATATGAGATTAGACTATTGATGGGAGGCTTTTTCTCTTTTAAAATGTATGCATTTAGTGCTGTAAGTTTTCCTTTCCACCGTGTTTTGGCTGGATGAAACCAGCATTACACAGGCCCAAATACTTGAGCAATTCAGTATGGCAGTGCTATGGGAGATGCTGAGTAAACCATGTGTCTCATACTGTCAGGTTTGAGTCCTACCTTCCCTGTTCAGAAGTTTTGGATAAATTCACCTCACCTCTCTAAGCCTTGGTTTCATGATTTCAGCAATACATCTTGTATGGCAAAGATTATATACTAAGACTTATATGCATGCAGTGCATTTATGATGTAAGTATTCAATAAATGACTCTATCCAGACAAAATGAATCCTCTAAAACAGAACTGCTAAATGGTCTTTGGCTACATTCTAAGTTAACACCAATGTCAAAACTGCAACATAATCCATTTCTGGTCTTTCTTTCCATCTTTATCTGCCACAGCCCCAAAAGGTGGCATTTTTAACATCGGTCCTTCTTTCCTCAGGGAACCTTGATCTCGCCCCTCTAATTTTCCTTAGAAAATGCAATTAAAGCCCACAAAAACTCCTAAATAACCTAGCTGAAGAGTCCCTGTAAAAAAGTGATTCAAGCACACAGGCTTAGCGTGTAGTTTCTGAAAGAAAATAAACTCAAGAGAAAAGTCAGCGTTTTCAAAATGAATTTAAGAGGAAAAATAGCAAAATGACTGTGAAGTAATTAACAAAGGACTTTACAATTTAGATCTCTGTTTCCCAAGAAAAGAAAGAATAAGGTTTAAATCCTATTTCTCAAGACATTACTTTTAAATTACCAAGCAACATGATCAATTACTCTAATTTAACAACTTACCCATCAAGCTCAGCAGTTTCAATGTAACAGAGACCATGTGGCTCACTGCTTGATAGAAGAAGCAGGTCTGCCTAGTTAAGAAATCACATACTTAGAAGATTGGGTGAGCACCTACTATGTGCACTCCATCCCCCCTGACTGCCAGAGAGCCTTCAGAGCCACAGAAACCAAGAGAAGAGGTGAGGTCTTGTACATCCCCAGTGTTGCAGACCCTGAGCCAGATGCGCCATCTCCTTCCCTGTTCCTGCCTTGTAGCCCCTGGACCATCACAATAGAAGCAAGAGCTCTGGAGAGCATGTAAATTAGGAGTCATTTGCTTTACCTTTTTTTAATTTATTTTTTAATATTTTATTTATTCATTTTCAAGCAGACAGAGAGAGAGAGAGAACAAGCATCAGGGCCACCACCTTGTGGGTCTGGCTTATGTGGGTCCTGGGAAATTGAACACGGGGCCTTAGGCACTAGAGGCAAGTGCCTTAACTGCTGAGCCATCTCTCCAGCCCTACCTTTTTTTTAAAAAAAAGTCTTATGTAAATTCTATTTTCTCACTTTAATGATTATTAATGAAAATAGAACTCTCCAACAATAAAAAGATAAAAGACAATGTGTATATGCATATATTTTAGTTACCTAGCAATTATCAGCTCAGAACAGGAACAAACAAAAGAGATGAAGGACAGAGAGATGGAGTGCAAGGAAATTGAAGAAGAAGAAAACAAAAACAAGAAAGGCAAGGAAATTGAAAAAGGAGAGGAAATTCAAAAAAACAAAATGATGGGGGGGAAAGATGTGGATAGAAGAGAAGGACAAAGAGCAGCTAAAGTTGAGCCGAAGCAAAGAATAAAGAAGATAGAAAAGAAACGTAGTGAAAGAGTAAGGTGGAAAGCCTTAGATACTGAGCAGCTTGCATGATTTAAAGATCAATACTTTCATTCTGCTGTCCATCTGAGCTGCAGAAACCACTTATCACAATTCAGCTTTAGCACCCTGGTTACTTTCTGGATTAGGAAACTGGTAGTCTGTTTCATTTCAAATTTCAAAAGAAGTGTTCCATGGAAGTCTGAAAGGTTTGAATGTCTAAAAAGAACTGACAAATTTTAACAGCTCTTCATGAAACTTTTAGAGTGTCATTTTTTATTCCTATGTCTGAATGTCTGATTAGTTTTCTAACCTGTGAAAATGCCTTGCGTTTTGTTTTTAAAAATATTAGGATTGCTTGCTTCATCCTCAAGTCTTTGAAATAAAATGTAGAATGAATCTACACATGTAAATTCTCTTGAGCATATAAGCTATCAAGTCAAAAATAGCGTATGGGGAGGTGTGAAGGAGTGTAGCTTTTTCTAAATAAGGTTAAAACGGGGATCAGTGGCAGCCTCAGAGGAACAACTAAGTTTTCATCATCAGAGCTCCTCCTTGAGTCTGGAAGAAACTTGTCACAGAAGTTAGTCAAGGTAGAATTAATTTTATGAACTTATCACAATATAAACAGTACACACCCATGCAGAGAGTATGTGCAAAACCATGCCACTTTTGAACCAAAGATTATCTCTCCTGGCATAATGGAGATATAATTTGGCTTGGAAAATTCACCTTGATTTTTATTGCTACAAGGGGCAGGTTCACTGTTCAGAGCTGGCTGAGAGCCTGTGAGTAAGGCACCACCGCCACCTGCTGGGCTGGGTTCTCTCACGTGGTGATCCAACTTCCCAACTTTCTACCTCCTCCTGTTTCCTCCATTGTCAGTGATACAAGGATGGTCTTGGTGTCCCAACCCCAGGACTCAGATCAGACCTTCTCAAGCTGACCCTTCCAGTAAATCCCAGGGCGCCCAACTCTTAGGTGATCCAGAAATTTCAGTTCTGATTACAGGTATTTATAAAAACCAATGGCCAATATGGAGGACTCTATATGTCCAGCAGATCCTAAGAGCTTTACATGTGAGTTTTTACTTGAGTGTCATAGGTAACCTGCGGTATAGGTTAACCTCACTCTACAAATGAGCAAAGTGAGACCCAGACAGGTTAAATAATTTTCTCAACCTATGTAATTAGAAAGTAGGAAGAGTTGAGATTTATGCAGAATGACTGAGGCATATATTTCAGGAGAAACACTAAAATGAATAAAACTTTTCCTCCAGGAACTTTTGGTTTAGTAAAGGGAGAGTATGGTAAGAGTTTTGCAGGCATATTTTAAAAGATTTATAGTAGGTGTGCAAATGAGGAAAAAATACTGTGTTCATAGTTGAAGAAGGGCTTTATGGAAGACTCTAGATAGTAAAGGCAAATTCTCCCCAGGCAAGGATCTAGTCAAGTAATGAACAGGAAGGGAGAGTGGAATATCAGAACACCGAGGTGGACCAGGCCAAGGCCACTTCCTATTAACTATGCTTGCCTTTCTTTTGTCAATTATTGGTATAGGGACTCAACTATGCCTCCTATTAATGAAGCAGCATTTCCCCCACACACCCCTTCACCCAAATTTCATGGGTAAGAAAAAGCCCAGGCAGCTATTGCAGGATCCTGAAAACAATACTGTCTTCAAAGGAAACTTGAAAAGAATCAATTGAACATCTTTGAGACCCCCAGAGCAAAAGACATCATCCCCAGAGCTTTATTATGCATAAAAATGTTTATAGAGTTAAAGAATAAAGGGAACAAAATCTTAAGAAATAACAACTTAAAGATACAAAATTCTTTAAGAACTTAAAAAAATTCTCCCATAATCCAGTCATTTTATTTTCTCAACTACTCTGTGAGTGGGTAATAGTCTTATTTCCACTGTATGGGTGATAACTGGCCCAACAATGAGGAAGGGATATGCTCTCCTATGCCTATCAGTGAGCTAATTGACTCAAAATGATGGTAAGTATGTCACCATGTCTAATTGAAGAATCAAAGACTCAAAGAGATTTAATACACTTATGAGTTCTCATAGCTTAAACTATAGAACCAACCAGAACTAGAATTCAGAACCAATACTGATCAAAAAAAAATGCATTCTCTTTCTTCCAGTAGGCTATTAAACCACTGGAGTTTCAATTACAAAAAAAAAAAAACAGACAACAAAACAGAGGGAAGAGTCCCTTGAAAGAAGACAGTACTGTACTAGGTGGATGTGGATGGGGCAGGGTAGGGAGACAAAGAGGAGAGAAAATGTGATGGGAACGCAACCAAATTACAGTGTGTTCATGTATTCAAATTCCCAATACATAGTTTAAAAACAGATTCCCTTTTGGAAATAGTCTGACATCTTATATTGAGATTATTTTTTCTTGGACATTTGGTTATTTGTTCTACCAATAAAGAAAAAAAAAGAAAAAGAGAAAAGATTTTACTTTGTTTCACCCTGCTTTGCTTTGCTTTGTTGGTGTTCAAAGACCAAAACTAAAATGGTAAAAGAACACTATGGTCACACCTTTATAATATCAGAAAAGGATACATTTGTGGGATTAATTTGAACATCACTTTGGATTCTCCCTTAATTTTTCTGTGTATATTTTATTGAAAACTGACAATACATGTATGTACTACACTTTGATCTCAACCCCTCTCACTACCCTCTCTTGTCCACCTTCTACTGAACCCCTTTTCTAACTGGTGCTTCTTTTACTTTGCTGTCTTTTTAGTTTTTTTCCCTCCTCCACAATCCATAACAGTATTGTAGTACTGATGGGCCCACTATTCTGCAGGTCAGTTGCTGGTGAAACAGTGGCTGTGAAGTCATGACAGAGTTCCACAGCACTCCTCCCCATCCTCTGGCTCTTGCATTCTTTCCACACCCTCTTCTATAAGCCTTGGAAGAGGTGAGATAGATTTCTCATTTAGCACTTAGCACGCCATAGTCACTTACTCTTAGTACTTTAATAAGTTTGAGTCTCCCAACAACTAAAGCAAGTGGTGTCCAGCAATACGCTCTTCTTATTTCGTTCAGATGGGCAACCAAAAGCCATGGCAATTGCCTGGCACTTCTCCCTTAATTTTTTAAGCCATTATCACATGTAAAATTCTTCATCTTTATGGTCATCTACAACTTACCATTGTTTTTAATACAAAAATAAAAATTGGCCCATGCATGATGAGTCAAAACCCATAATGAAAATATAAAATAGCTATGTATACGATTATGGGTGATTTATTCAAAACTTAAATTTCAGATCCAATTATCTCATATCAAATATCTACTCACATGAACTGAATAAGTTATTTTGATACTTAAATTGATTGAAAGTCAAAAGATGATAATCACTAAAAAAAGGAAGAGAGGGGAGAATAATATACATCAAAGCATTTATTCTCAGACATGTTCTTTCTCTGATCAAAACAAAATCCATGTGTACATATTTCACGCCTCTAAATTGGTAGCTTATAAACAGAATATTAGCCAATTACTTCTTTACTTATCTTTTAACACACAAAATAGTGTGTTGGCCTTTCATACTTTTTCAAAAAGCTTCTTCAATATAACTTTAAAAGGTTTTTTTTTCATCTTTCCCTGGAAAGTCTCAACTCTCTACTATTATAAATATGTAAGACATATAGAGAGGATTATATACATAAAGGAGTTGATTTACAACAACTAGGTTGAAAGAACTAATAACTCTGACTCGAAGCTATGAAACTTAAAATAACAATGAGAGCAGTTACACCACAGAAATGGACTCTCTGGAAGCATATCCAAGAAAAATGCCGAAAAAAGACCAGCGGAGATGCTCGGATAAGTCACCAAGGTTAAAGCCACTCCTGTCATGCCTAGAGCTTAGATCAGACTAATTTTTCCAGCTCTAACATTTCTGAAAGGTAAGCGATTTTAATTCCTCTAACAAATTAAAACAGAAATACATAGTAAAGATAGGGGGAACTTTCTCACACAAGCTGCACAGCTCAGTTCTCGCATCCTGTCAGGGCTTTATTTTACCACTAGCAAAGATAGAGAGAAAGTGAGCACTGAGCCAAGTGAAAAAGAATGGTGTGCCTGACCCCAATTTCCAGGATCTGATGGTATTAAAAACTCCCCGATGTGTTTTTTAACAATAACTTACTTGGTTTTTTTTAGTGCAAGCCAACTACATTCTGGTTCCCAAATGAAAGTTTGGCATTCTGGTAATTCAGTCTCAATGTGCTCTTGAATTACCCAAAAGTAAAAAGAAGTGTGGAATAATTTGAATTTTTGAGTCGCCGTTCTGTATTGTTTTTATCACTTTAAATTGAAGTTGAACTACAGATGGTGCTTGCAGTGAATGTTATTGAAGACATTCCAACATCAGGTGCTTTACAACCACAAATTACAGTGCATTTCATGTACAAAGTAAAACCTCATTGACTAACATTTTATTAATTTAGCACTATAAATGTGCATTTCTCAATAATTCAGAAACTAACATGCATTTTATCTTTAGTATGTTTTCTCCAAATATACTTCAGCTTGAATACTAATTACAACATTAAGGAATAGCAATCAACTTATATAAAAGCAACTGTTTTAGGGTACTCAGGAGTATTTTTTAGACTCTTATTTATGTAAACAACTGACATATTCATTTAAAAATTTTACACCAATGAAAAGGTTCTTAAGCAGACAAAGGTGATAGTGATTGAGTCTTAGATAAGTAAGCATGTTTTTGGATTTGTTGGCTTGCTTTGCTGAGGTTTGATTGATTGGTTGATTGATTTTTTTGAGACAAACTGCTGGATAGCTCAGACTGGTCTCAAATTTATTATATAGCAGAGGCTGGCCTTGAACTCCTGATCCTCCTGCTTCTACCTCTTGAGTACTGAGATTACAGTACGTACTATCACATCCAGTTTTATAAGGTACTGAGAATCAAACCCAGGATATGTGCATGGTGGGCAAGCACATGACCAACTGAGTCACATTTTCAAGCCCTTGAGATGCCATATTATTGAAAGTAATAAATCAATTGGTCTTTTAAAGTAATTAGAGTTGAGAACTTGTCCTGATGCATACTGGCATTCCTTTCTTGATTTTTCTAGATTATTATGGAATCATTATATTTGCAAATGTAAATACTTCAATATATACAATATCAACTACTCACAGCAACAAATTGGTTATTTTCTAATTTAATGATGTCTCCCACTTTAACATTCATCCATTTTTCGTTCTGCAATCTGGAAAAAAAACAAATTTTTTTTCAGTAATGGAGAATAAAGAGTGTAATCAAGGGAATACACCATATGTGGCATCGTATAATAGAGGGAGCAAACAAGACTTTCCTAGAATGTTGAATTAAAAGGAAGCTTTCACAACGAAGTCCTTGAGCTTTGCAATGTGAGTGCAAAAACTCAAAGAGATTAAGTGATTTGCCCACGGATATCCAGTGAGTTAATGCTACCCCTGGGCAAAGCTCAAAATGCCTAATTCTTGGCTGAGGGTTCTGTGAAAAATTCCCTTGGTGCCAGCTTTATACAATAGCTATGACCTTTCAATTAAATTCAGTCGTTGACATTGTTTCCAAGCTCTTCATTACTAAGCATCATGGCCATTGTGTTAGTAATCTGTTTAATTGGAGGAAAAAAGAAAAAAGTGAATGAGAAGATAGCAGCAAGAGGGAGTGGTCCAGAGCAATAGCTGAAATGTGAATAAAAGGGAAAAATACAATTTTGGAAAAGACAATAATAAAGGAAGCCTTCATGACTGAAACGAAGACCACCTCTAAGCCATTTGCAGCCCTGTGGCCGCAGGATGATGACCTTGGTGGCACACTTTCTTTGAAGTTCTTGTCTGTAATGGAGCCCACATCAAACTCAAAGGGGTTTATGATGAAAGGGAACTGTGTCCATTTGATCTGACTCCTACTAAGAAGCAAGTCAGAGCTGTCCAAAGCCAGAAGCCCTCTGGAAACAGACCACCGGTGGTAAAATACCATGACATGGATCTTGCCTTCTGAAACTTCCTAAATGTAAACGAGCTTTGCTTTCCAAATGAAAAGCTCTCATCACTCTTCTTTCTCAGAATTTCCCTCCTAGGAAAGAAGCCTTGAGGGGTCCAGCAGGTTTCCTCAGTAAGTTAATGCAGGCAGGTTAATTTCATTGAGAAGTTTTGTTTTAAAAAAAAAAAACCTAATTTACTTGTTTTATGTGCTAGTAAACAGTTTTAAATATTTATACAACTGTGAAGTATGCCTCACACTATCAACCCTGCTGGGTCATTTGGCTTAAACACTCAAAAGAATTTTTTCTTTAATACAGATCCAAGTACATGTTCTGGAAAATTTTCAATTGCAACATTTTCATCTTCAGCCAGAATTCAATCATTTTTCCAGTGCCATGCTTTTTTGTGTTTATCTAGTTCTGCATCAGTGGGAAACCAAGGAAGCCTTGTAAACTTCAGGTACAGATTATATGCTGGCTGATTTCTCCTGGGGATATCTCCTTAGAGCATTAATGACATTTCTCAGAGGACAGTTTGTCAGAAATAGTAGACATGCACGAATAGAAATGGACATCATGTCCTTGCTCCTGAATTGCCCTGAAGTCTGTATTGAAGGTGCATCTGATCAGGGAGAACCTGAGGCAACACCAAGCTTCTGTTGCAAAGTTCATGCCTCCTACATGTACAATGTAAGCTTAGCAAAGTTATGCTTCATCAGTTACCTAGGCCACAGACAAGTAGATACATCTGTCCAATGTGTAGACAGAACCCTAACAAGTAGGAGGCATGACCTTACAAACTGAAATTATGACAGAGAGTCATTTGATGACCAGAAACTGATGAAAAGTAAAAGAAGAAACACGAAATAGAATTCTTTAGATAAAGGGAAAAATAACATTCTAAAGATGTCACTGGGGCTGGGGAGATGGTTCAGCAGTTCAATGTGTTTGCTTAAGAATCCTGCTGGCCTAGGTTCCATCCCCATTACCACATGAAGCCAGAAGACAAAGTGGTACATGCATTTGGAATTTAGTGACAACATGCTCTAGTTCTCTCTCTCTCTCTCTTTCTCTCTCTCTCTCTTTCTCTCTCTCTCTCGCTCTCTCTCTCTCTCAAATAAATATTTAAAAAAGAAAATAAAGCTGTCATTATAATTTTGTGGGAAAAGGAGGACTATCAAGACACAGGCTGTTCGGTCTTCATTAACCCCTTATTGAAGGATATACCTATAGACTAATCAATGTGTTAGTACCATCAGAGACGTGGGTCTTTTTAGTGTTCTTTTCTAGTCTACCTTACACGATATCTACAGCTGCACTTAACTAGGAACTTGGAGAGACATTTGAGAGCTTTGAGAGTCATAGCTACAGATGTGCCGAATTTAGTGTACCTTTGGAAGTGAATAAAACCCTAAAAATGAATTTAAATGATCTACGTTCTGAATCCATCAATTCTTCTCACCCTGCCCACTACCTCTCCCACGACCATGGAAAGATATCCCAACAGGAAGATTTGCTTTAAAGCTCATCTTCAAAATTTTTCTGACCTTCTAAGATTCTGACTTGTGGAGTGACTGGGTTTCTTCATCCCTCTAAACACTGAAAGAGGACAGTCCCTGGCTCTTGTGTGGAGCAGCTGTTGGGAGCTCGTGTTTGAAGCGATCTTGCATCATCGCTCTCCCGAGAGGAATCAGGATGGCTTCGTGGGCAGTCGAGATGACACTAGCCTCAACTGACTCGGCATCTTCAAACACGGCTGTGCCTTTGTCAGTGAAATCCCTCTCTCTTGTGTAGATGACTGTAGCCTAGGAATATTCTGAAAACAGATTCATTTAATTGCACTCAGATTCTAAGATCTAAGAGGTGGCTCAATTTTCAGTATCATCATATAATGACTTCAGGTTATGAAATAGACATAATCTAGTTAGTCCTTCCTTGTACTAGATTTTTCTAAGATAGATGGGTTAATAAGATGGCCTTTAACTTGGTAAATAACCCAAACTTCAAGAAAAGTAAAATATCACATTCCAAATATAAAATTTGCCTTCCAAACCCATCATAAAGCATATGGAGTTTAAGTGCCAGCAAATAAGAACTAGAGTTGCTATAAGAACAACACACTTGGGTCAGGAGAACCCGGCTGAAGACTGGGCTATCCATGGTCCCCTACCACAAAGACTGATACAGACAGCCCACGGAGGAGGATATCCAGCTGACTGGGGATGGGGAAGGGGGCAACAGGGAATTGGGGATAACAACTCATGGTTGGCCCACTAAACAATGTAACTCATTATGGACAATAAAGAAAAAAAAAGAATTCTTTAGTGAACCACTCAATATATCTTCTCTTCAGAACATCCGAAATTCTGAGTTCTAACAAAAGAAAGTGGAAGATATCAACTTGACCCAATACCTTGTGTTACATTGGTCTGAGTCTGCTCTTTCCTGGGATGGAGCAGAATGCTGAGTGCTCCCAGGCTGGGAGTCCCTGGAGAAACAGATCTCTGGCTGAGCCACCACCAGCCTTGGCTCCAGAGGCCAAAATACAGATAAAGCTGAAGGGCAGAAGGGTGGGGCTTCAACAGAATCCTTGGGGCTCCTACCATGCTTTCCAAACCAATGTTCCTGGTGTCCCATTATCAACACCAATTCCTGAGAAAAGGGGAGTTGCCTTAAAAGCTACAGAATACAAAAGTCCTGGTCTACTGGAATATGAACATAATTATCCTCCCCTAATTAAGCAATCAGTCCACTTACAATAAGCTGGTTTCTTCCTTGGTCCCAAGCTCATGCAGTCCTATAGAATACAAAAGCATTCCCTGCTCAAAGACCCCTGGTTTTATCTACCACTATATCCTTATGATTTAGAATAACCCTAGATCATAGTAGCCACTCAAATATGTGTTGAATGAATGTTAAGTAAATTAAGGAATACACAATCGATACTTTTTGAAAACATTGTTAAATGACAGCATTTTCCTGAATTTATAAAAATAATTACAGAAGTCAACCTTTACTTTGTGCTTATGATATTTCAGAACTGTACTGTTTTCATACTTCATTAAATTTGATTTTCAGAAAAATAACAACTTTAGTATAAGTGTATTCCATTAAATTTTTGAGTTATACTATAAAATATTATCACTGTTTATTTGGAATTTGAATTTAATTAGTCTTATATTTAAAACTTGCTATATCTAGCAACACTATTCATGTGTCTTATCTATTTAATTCTCACAACAACCCTATGAGATATATATTGCTTCTACTCTGATTTTATAGAATCTTAGGATTCAGAGAAGTAGAGTTATTTGCTTACTTGATAATATCTGTAAAATTTTAAATGCCCACCATACTTTGATAGAGAAGTTCCACAGTAGATTCATAAATAATAATTTATACAGATGCATATATATAAATATATGAGGGGTATCCATGGCAACATTATTTATAGACATCAACTAGATACTCCTAAAACACTCATCATTTATAATTAGACAGATGTACCGTGGAACCCTTATTCAGTCGTGAGTGTTCAGTGGCATATTACACAGCCACAAAGAAGAAGATGGTATATGCGTGCAGATACAGAATATGCTCTATGTTACATGATCAGGTTAAAAAGAAGCACATACAGAAGACTGCATATGCAGGATTAAGATTCATGTTTTGAAAGAAGGGTGCGTTCACACATGTGTTTTTACATACATGGAAGACTGCCAAAAGGTGTCCAAGAAATGATTAAGCGCTTGCCACTAGCGAAGGGAAAATCAGAAGAAACTAAAGCGCAGGGAGACTTTATTTCCCCTGTGACCCTGCCTGTGCTCCTTGACTTTTCAGCAATGAATAAAGGCAAGAAAGACTTCAATTCCCATGCACACTCTCAGTGCTATTTGACTTGGGAAGGAGATTTCATTTTGATCACAAACTCTGTGTACTTCTTGACGTTCAGCATTATGTAAATTGGCATTTTAAAGGCTAATTTTGGAAAGGAAAAAAGTAATGTATTTTTTTAAGGTCATATGTAATTAGTTGGCAAATCTGGGACTAGAATCCAGGTTTGTCTGGCTGCAATGTCCATGCCCTTAATAAATGTATGTTTATGGTTCCTTTCCACATCATTTTCTCTGGTAATCATGTCCTGTCTGTTTAGAAAGAGAATGACCTTCTGGAGCTGAAGCAATTTGATCCGGGCAATGGTGCACACACAAAGCCAGCCTATCCAAAAACACTCTGTAGTCGTGGTCCCCCGACACCAATGCTCAGGGGACAGTAAGGGTTTCTGGTTTTTCTCAATCCCTCTAGCTCAGCGTTGCTCTAGAGGAAAACATACAGCCTGGCCCTAATCCTCTGACAGCAAACTGGCAAACAGGATCTGATTACGTGGAGAATGGACAGAATACTAACATCTCTGGAATCCATTTGAAGAATGCAGATGTTTCCTCCTTTTCCTCCCTTTCTCTTAGCAAAATACCTATGCTGAGGCAAAACTTCACAGGGAGGTCTGTGGTCAGCTGCTGCCTATGATGCTCTGTGACTGACTTTGCCAGGAAGGAAGGGAAGAGAAAAGAGGGGTGGTGAAAGATGTAATCCTACAATACAGATAATTTAGTTGAGCAATTTTGCTGAGAAAAAAAAGTAATGAAGCTTGTAGATAGATGCCTTGCCTAACACATAAATCCTGCTGTACAGTTTTTGGATACATAAATAAAATGTTGAGTTTTTGTATTTCGGAAATAAAGTGATGGATTCCCTTGTTAGTATTTACCTGAATAATAAACCTGTTGAATATTGTACAAGAGAAATTTTTCCCTGAATCGTTCTCTCAAGACCCACTTGATCTTCTGTAAATTCCTAGTAAGAATCCATTTGTAGCTCACCCACAATGGGACCACAAAGAGCTTAGGAGAAAAGGATGTCAAAGGATATTTATTATTATTCTCACATAGGAATGCTGAAGGGAATACCTAGATTGACCATGGAGAAGGCAGAGCTATTCAGAATTCCTGGGCAGCACATTCAGAGACATGTATATTGCCTGTATGCATATGTTGCTTAAAGAGTCAAATACAAATAGGACCCATGGCAAAGCAGACAGTGAAATGAAGAAATTCCTTTTGCTGTGACAGAGTTTGCTCTAGACAAATAACATAAGATTTCTAGAAGCAGAACTCCTAATTTTGCCACATAAAGTAGAACTAAGGGTTACCCCAAAGGATGATGAGTTTGTTTTCTAGATTAGCAGTTAGAGTAAGTCCTAAACAATTTCCAAGAAAACAAGTTTGAATTCACTGTGAAATAAAATGTGATATTTCTCATCTGGGGTTCCTCAGAAACTGGGTAGCACATAAATAGAATTCTTGACTATTGATCACCCCTGACATAGGATGTTTCTCTACACCAATGATTTTGAGACCATTTTGGCATGTCCTGAATCAGCACTCTAAGCTAGATGCTATGCTGAGTGTCAGGAATATAAGTGGAATTAGATACAGACTGCTCAACAAAGAAACTGGACGCTGGCGGGAATCTGGCTTTTAAATAACCACAATTAAATCATCTCTGTCCTCTGGTACCTGAAACACTGAATATTCTTCCAGTCAACAATGATGAATACCTGTGTCTGAGGAGAATGACCTCACTATTAGATTACTTTCCATAGATCTGTCATCAAAAGCCCAGCAAGAAAATTGATAGACTCGAGAGATTGTCTAATAAAGGATATAGTAACTTTCATTCTTCAAGGTATTCCAAGACTTTTCCCCATACAGTGAGCTCATCAGAAAACGATATGCCTGGAGTTTATTACTACGATCCCTCTAGACTCGTCTTCTCAGAACCATGACTTCACACCAATGGACTTCAATCAGCAGTTAGTTATGGTTATAAGTGAAATATCTCTGCTCTCTGAGGCTTTAACCATTATGTCATTCACGTTTCTCTCAGCACCAGGATAAATCTTATCACTTATGATTACTAGAATACTTCCTTCCACTAGAACATCAGTTTTGCATCCTCAGCACCTCTATTATGAAAAGAAACCAAGTCCAAGGTGATGTTTTTAATTTATGAGTAAGATTTTGTGGCTTGTTTAAACAAAAATTAGAAAATTATAGCGCACAACTCGGTTTTTTGAGGATGATATTATAAGGAAAATCTTGAGACTTTCAGAAACAATATTCTGTATTGTACAATAGTCAATATTCAAAATGGACCAGAAGTTAGAATTGTTTTAATTCTTCATTCTAAAAGAGGAGAATATAGGCCTCATGCTCATGAAGGAAATGGTGTAACAAGGAAGAAAAATATGGATTTGAGCTGGGTGGCTCATGCCTTTAATCCCAGTACTCAGGAGACAGGTAGGAGGATCACCATGAGTTTACGGCCAGCCAGAGCTACAGAGTGAGTTCCAGGTCAGCCTGGGCTAAAGTGCAATCCTGTCTCAAAGAAAATAAAAAGAAAGAGTACTTATTGTACAATCAGAAAACATACACTTTTTTCAAAATTTCAAAACAATTTTATTGCAACCTAGAGCTTTCAGAGAAGGGGAGTTGAAGGGAAGGAAGACACTGAGGAGCCCAGAATTTAAGAGAAAGAAGCAAGGCAGAGCTCTTGCCCAGGGAGGCAAGAGGGGACTTGATAAGGCCTCCTCAAGCCTCAGGTTGGGTATTTTATGAGCCCCGTGGATGGGCAGCTTGTGATCCAGTCTAGTATTGATGTTAGGTAAGAAACATACTCTTGATTTTTTAAGTAGAACCTTTATATGGACACATCATTTGTTGGTACCATCATTTCCCTCCTCCCTGACCCCATTCCACTGAGGGTCCTCCTCAATGGGATTACTGGTATCCACCATGGGTTCTGAGGTGTGAGAGCAGCAATCAGTAATTGCAGGGGAAGGAGCAATTCCTCTG
This sequence comes from Zapus hudsonius, assembly GCA_004024765.1. Lineage (NCBI taxonomy): Eukaryota > Metazoa > Chordata > Mammalia > Rodentia > Dipodidae > Zapus > Zapus hudsonius. The sequence continues at coordinate 42,554 of PVHP010006604.1, forward strand.
GATATATTCCCTCCCACTTCTGAAAAAAAAATACTAAGTAAGATTAGAAATTAAATTCTAGTCTGGCTCAGAAGACAAGAAGAGAGTTTGCTAATATTTAAAAAGAACAGTAGAAAATAAAGCTAAAAACCAAGATCTAATTTTCAATATCCACCAAGGTGTTTTTTTTATCTTTCATCAGCATCTATGGTATGCAAAATTTAAATTAAGGTTGTTTTGTTTCTTTCAAAAAATGTCCATAACTATACACACACATATATATATGTGCTCATGGATCAGAGTTAATATTGGGAAAATAGCCATCCTACCAAAAGTAACCTACAGATTCAATATAAACCTAATCAAAATTCCAAAACTATTCATCATAGAAATAGAAGAAGAAAAAAACAAACAAGAATTTCTATGGAAGCACAAAAGAGCCAATCGGTTTGCAAATCCTATATCTCCACCCAGCTCTCTCTCCACTTGTCATCTTAGCAGATCAGCCAGGGCCCAGGTGACCCTTTATTGCTTCCTTTGGGGGCAGATGTGCTTGGTCTTTATTTTATGTTGTTCAACTTTCTTTGATCTTTTTCCTCCTTACTCTCACACACTGCATCTTCCTCTCCCAAAGAGCCTCACCCTTCTGAAACGGAACTATGTCCTATGTCAGCTGGTAGCACACCTCCACTCTGTCTCTCTAGTCCGTCTTTAGTGAAAAATCTCCATATTTCTCTGGCACCTTCTTGTCTCTTTTGTTTCACCTTCTACTCAGAGTCCCCACACCACCACTGTTACTTCCTCTCTGTCAAGCCAATAATAATTATGTGTTCCATGGAGTATTTTTTATTTTTTTAATCTCTGAAAAAACCCACAGTACTTAATATTTTACTTCCTACAATGTTGTCAAGGTTCCTTTACTCCCTAAAATGATTAGCATGTAAGAGGCAATTATTTTACAATACAGACTATCACTATTTTTGTATCACCATATAGTGACTGCTGTTACAAACAGTATTCTGCTTAAAGAGTGGGACTGGGGAGAGAGTCTGGTGCCCTGAGCACCAGTCTAACAGAAGAAGACAGCACCTCAACTCTAATACAAACCAGTCCCTCCTGAATATAGCAAACACCTCCCCTGAAATAGGTGAGAAAAAAATTTTTTAAAATACCATGGAACTAACTGCTGATGAAAAAGTCAAAATACAAAACCAAAAACAAATAATATGAAAAGTCACGACAACATGTCCCTCTGCCTGAGCCACGGATGCCATCAGAATAGGAACTCGAGCTGATCTCACACCACAGCTCCAGGTACTGAGTAGAGTAGGCTACCCTAGGGCCAGATGAACGTTTCCCCAACCCCCGTGGGTATTATAATGGCCTCCACTTGCTGGGATTGAATATCAGCCCCATTTGGCACTGGCCTCATTCTCTGGTCCCTCTGCTGGTGCCAACTTGAGAAGGGACTCCCAAGCTGACAGCACTCCATTGCCCCTGGCACTGAGTAGGCTAGGTCTCCTAGGGTCCAGCCCAAGCCCTCCTGGACACTGCACACACAGAAGGGCCTGCTCAGCTGGCAGTGTGAGCCCCCAGACCTGGCATAGACTTCTATGCCTCATCAGTCTGGATGGAGGCTGACCAGGCCACTCAACACAGTCTCTACAAAAGCTGCAGCTGCTGCATTCTCAGCAAGACAAAAAGACTATCTAGAAATGAGCAAACTCCAATGAAAAGCAAATAATCAAGAAATCAAGGCAAGATATGGCCTACAGGAATGCCTAGTCCCAGAGCAGAAGCCTCCATGAAAACCTGAGAAGAAACTCCAGACACAGATCTCCAAAGCACAATTAAGATTAGCATATTCAAGAAACTTAATGAGCTGATGAAATGGAAGAGAACGACAAAAATGAAATGGATGAGAATCAAAGAAGAAGAAAAGGAGGAGGAGGAAGAGAAGGAGGAAGAAAAAGAGGAGGAGGAGGAGGAAGAGGAAGAAGAAGAAGAAGAAGAAGAAGAAGAAGAAGAAGAAGAAGAAGAAGAAGAAGAAGAAGAAGAAGAAGAAGAAGAAGAAGAACTCAATGGACAGTGAAATGACCGCAATAAGAACATGATCAAATGCAGAAATGAATTACAAGAGACAATGAGAAAGTAAATCAAGAATCGAAAATGGAGCCAGGAGTGATGGCACTCACCTTTGACCCCAGCACTTGGGAGGCAGAGGTAGGAGGATCACCATGAGTTCAAGGCCACCCTGAGACTACACAGCGAATTCCAGGTCCGCCTGATCTAGAGTGAGACCAATAGGGCTGGGGTATGAGCAGAACTACAACAGTCTCTACGTCTCGACCTCGGGCATGAGCTCCAGTGCCCAAATGAATCCAGTTCTTCCAGCCTTGGCTGGCCTAGGCAAACCTGGTGAAGGTCCTAACATACCATCTGTTCCCATTGACCACAGCTCTGTAAGTCTTGGACAGAAGGTTGGTATATCAAATGAGGTTTCATTTCTCATACTTCGAAGATAACAAGAATGAATTTGAATAGACCTTCTAATTCAAACTTTTCATTTCTCTTTAACATTAATAAAACCCCACGATCTATAAGGGGCTTTTTATCCTATTCACTGGATATACATTCCTATATGATTTTTGGGGGCCTAGATGAGACTATTAGAGAAATGAAAGTTTTCCTTTCAGTTATTTTTCTAGAAGACATTTTATACTCTGTTCCACCAACCTCCAGGATAACAGTTTTCTGCTTGATGGAAGCATCATGCTGGTCTTCCTCTTCCACCGGCCTTTCTGTTTTCTAGCTACGAAGGACATCAAGGCTGCAGGATCTTATTTATAATCCATAAGACAACATCTCAACATATGCATGTGCCATCCTTTCTTTGAAAGTTCTAAGCATGCGTGGCACTCATTAGAACTTTATTTTCCACTTGGTTTTGTAGGAGCTCTCATGCCAGGAATTGTAGGCAAGAATTAGGAACATTAGTGAATATGCATCAGTTTGACATTATTGGCACCAGGTAAGAAATTAAATGTCAACCAGCCTGTATCAAAATTATAATTTGCTATAAACCTTAGCATACTCGTTTGCATAAACTCACATCTGTATTTTTAGATATGGAATCCTCTACCATATTTTATTTTCCTACCATGCTTTATATCTCAAGTTCAGTATTCTTTCTTCTTTGTCCTTAAAAAGACACTGAAAAGGGAGATCAAAGCAGGTTCATGGGAACAGGAAGAAGAAAGAGAAGAAGAATCTGAAGACATTTCTGCAAACGGAAACAAGGGAGTCCCAGAGCCTAAGCATGGGAAGATTACAGCTTTCTGTGCCTCAGCATCCACAAAGACAAAGCAAGTCTTGAAAGTTCTTTCCATAATGAAAGATCAGGTGTGAAAAAAGAGAAAGCCCAATATAGAAAATGAGTTATTTGCTGAGATGTTTCTCCAAGCAAGAAGCAACATAGCCATCAGGCATCTGGTTGTACACAGATGTGAAAAGCTGTGTCCCTTCGCCCATATTTAATTTATCTCATTACTGGAATGTTCAATTCTAAAGTCTTTTTAAATACTAATCTATCTGTATCACCGAAGTTTCAGAAAGATGTCACCTGACTCTGTCTAAACACACACACACACACACACACACACACACACACACACACACGTAACTGTAAAATAATGCTCCTGTAAAAATAATGCTCCTAGCAATTTACCTCGTGGTACTGCGACCCAGAACCTACTTGTAATGAAGCAAGTGTTTGGAGAACCGAGTCCCTGGGGAGCTAACTCCGCTCTCACTGATAGAAAACTGTAAACAGATTGTCCAATAGGAGCTGGTGCTTCCAACAGATGCCTAATAGCTGAGTCTAGAAAGAAAGACTAAAACTTCATCTCTCCCCTTTGGGCAGAAAATTTATATATATATATATATTCTAAAACTATTTACAGTTCATATGGTGTCCAGACCAACTGCGTATCTCAGTGCACCACAGGTGACTTCCCAGGCAGCCAGCCAGGAGAGCATTTGATTGGAAAATGAAGTCTTAAATTTAGCAGTGTGAAGGGGAAAGCCATCTGCACACAGATGCCCTAGGAGAAGCAAGGAGACCAGATGGGGCCAGGGGTGAAGACAATCTGTCAGCCAGGCCATTGGGAAGGGCTGTTGGGAGGGAAAGGTCTACAGCCCATCGTCACTCTGCACCCCAGTGTCCAAGGCTGTCCAGAACCACCGGCTTTGTTTGGAGTGCTGCACCTGAAAGAAGCTGCATATGAAACAGAAAACATCACTTCAAGCCCAGTCATAACTGAAAAACAGCCCGTTAGGTGAGGAGAGGGGCCTAAGACCCTTCCTGTCTTTCAATGTCAGACGCTGTCCCCAGGGTGGTAAGGTGTGGCAGCGACAGATGACTGCTGATGACACAGAATTCTGGGATTGATGATGAGTTGTTTGACCTAGCTTTCACGTGGCAATGATCACAGATAACAATGTGCACAAAAAAAAAATTCAATAGGTAGAAACAGGCTCTGCTCCGTTACTACTTAGGAGGAAGAAGTGAAGAGGATACCAAAAAGAAAGATAGATACCTTTTTCTTGCTTGAATGATTTTTGCTCACCCAGCATATAATTATTGCGTATCAACTGCATGCTGGTCAGTTTCCAGTTGGTGACAGGAACCCAGATCACCTCACTATCAAGTATCTCCCAATAGTAAGGTGAATAGACAGACAAATGCTGCAGACGGCAACCACCCCCTCCTCACATCTACCCTGCTCCACCTCCATTGGCTTCTGCCCATGGAGCAAGCATTAGATTTTCAGTATTCCCTCTCTTATTAGGAGAAAGACCCTGCCGTCTCTGGTTTCTCACTACTTTTCTCTTGGATTCACTATCTGGCTTCTGCTTTGTCCCTCCAGGAGTTGTCATCCTTCCCTCCACAGGGCCTCTATCTGGCATTATTTTTCACATCTCAGGGCTCCTACCTTCACCCACCCTGCCCTGTTGACAGTCTGTCATGGTTTGATTCAGGTGTCCCCCACAAACAAATGAATGTGTTCTGATAGATCGATCCTCAGCTGATGGCAGTTTGGGTTTTACAACCTCAATGAAGCTGTGTTGTCAGGGGTGGGCTTATGGGGTTATAAGCCAGCTCCCCCTTGCCAGTGTTTGGCACACCTTCCTGCCGCTGTTTGCAGTGCTGTGGCAGAGGTGATGTCCAGCCCTCTGCTCATGCCATTGTTTTCCCTGCCAGGATGGAGTCTCCCCTCGAGTCCATAAGCCAAATAAACCCATTCCTCCACAAGCCGCTTTTGTTTGGGTTCTTCCTGCGCAGCAACTAGAAAGCTGACTGCAACACAGTCCTTATCATTAAGTGCTCACTCAACTCAAAGGTTTGGCTTTTTCAATGAATCCAATCCTACACTGCCTCATGTCACATCGCCTCTTCCTAAACACACACACAAAGCATATTCTTTTTCTTAGAAGCCTGTGCTTTGAATTGCAGTTACACATCACCTACATGCCTTACCAGACACTAAGCTCCAAGAAGGCAAGAATGCCTGCCTGTGTGCCGGCATCTCCAGCACCTACACCTACTTACTATTAAATAGCAGGACAAAGAGATGACATGTGAGGAGACGAGTCAGGGTTTGTGGAAAGAGCTGCCCAGTGCCTGAACTCTAGTAACCTTATGCTCTGGAGTGTCTTTGAACTTTTTGCTCCACTTTTTTTTCCTTCTGGAATATAATATCCTCATTATTGAAAGATCCTATAAAGTTAACTTCTTTCCCCAATTCATTTTGTAGCTTCCTGTCTCATATCTATTATTATTACCATCTTATCTACCCCATTACTTCCAACCACCCATTTATAATGAAATCCTTTGCTTCTCTACAGCCACTAAATTCTCTTCTTCAGCTATGTCTGTCTGCCTATTTGTTTGTTTTGAGGCAGGGTTTCATGTAGCTCAGTCTAGCCTCAAATTTGCTATGTAGCCAACGCTAGTCTTGAATTTCTGATCTTCCTGCCTCTGCCTCTGGATTATGGGGTTTCCAGAAGTGCACCCCCATGCCCAGCTCCCTTCTTTGACTTCTGGTATCACTGTAAAGCTGGAAAAGATCAAAGTTATATTTTTTGTAATTACTTTAAACTTTCATCTGTATTTTTTTTATTTTTGACACTTTCATCCATGTTTACAATGTATTTTGATCAGATTCCCAGTGACCCTCTCACAGCCCCTCCCCCTTCCCACAAACACCCTTTTTCTCCTCCATTAATCCCCATCTTACCTCCATGCCTTGATTAACCTATGGACTTAATTTAGAGCTGCACGCATGATCATGGCTGCAAGGATACTTACTGAAGAATAGAATATCTACCAGCAGCTGTACCACTGAGGAACCTGTCTTCCCCTCTCTCAGCATCAATGAGCTAACATTAACTGGAGTGGTAGGATTTGAGGGTTCTCGGGGACCTCATGATATTGGTATCAGAAGTACTCACATTCAATGCACATGAGGATCTCCCAAGGTGTTCATAAAACCCAGGCTTCTCCGAAGCAGAGAGGGTCAACACAGGGCAGAACAAAACCCAGCCCCACTGTGGTCCAAGATCAAAGGCGATTTAACTACAGACACACATTAACCAAGCCTCATACCATTATCCAGGTTCTGTAACTTCTATCATGCAGGACCCATAGCACAGATTACATATTTAACTAAAGATGCTTCCTCTCAATACAAGGCCTCCCAGCTCCCTACCTTCTCCTGGGAGACCTAACAAAGAAGGCACCTCTCTTGATCTCTCGGGTCTGAAACCCTCTGCTTTCAGACCCTTCTATACAATGGCAGGAACTTATTAAAGTCCTCTGCCTACAAAGGATGGTTTGTCCAGGTCTATCAGACCTCCTCTCTTCTCCATGCCCAAAGTAACCAACATTTGGTGCTAAGACCCAAGTACGTAAGAGGTAAGCCAAAAAAAGTCTCCAAAGGGGCCAGGCTTCCCTTCTCTTACCCTTTTTCCTCCTTAGAAGCTTCCAGCAACCAGCAACCAACTCATTCATGTCTTTTTCCCCTTTATCCCATGGGGGCTTCTGTATCCTCTAGCCAAAGCATCTGGCCTCCTTGCCCCCACTCCATACGCCTCCCTGAGTGTCCATCCCACTCACCATAAACCATAAATCCAAGTAGTAGGTCAGAGGTGCCTCAGAACTTGGCTTAGACCTGCTGATTTCCTTAGAAGCCAGAATTCCTTCAGCTTGGGTTTTCATTGTGTTTTGGGCCACACTTGCCAACAGGAACCCAAGGTTCACAGAGACATTTGTTCTTTATCTCCCTTTTACCAAACACACTAGATTCAGGAGACTACCTAATGGATACTACTTAGTTTGACCATCTGAAGAAACCCTCTCGGTTGTCCTGTTCATACCTTGCAACCCGTTGTCCTAAGGGTGATATTAAACATTTGACCACAATGCAGATTTGATGACCGACTCCAGCCTGAAAAAAAGTACCTTTGGTATTAAAATTCTTAGGGACTTAGAAAACAGCAAATGGTCCAAAAATCTTGTAGATCCAGGCTTTTCTTTATCCCTGTAATTGACCCTTTCTCTGTCATTCAAATTCTGTTACTACATGAAACCTGCTTCATTCAAAGACCATGCCCTCAAGATGGGAAAAGAACTCAATTTAAAAATATCTGCAAAAAATATATATATCTGCATCTCCTCCAGGAGACCCCTCCACTCTGATCCTGTGGCTCAGACCTCTTCTCTCTACCACCCTCCAGATGCAGCTTGAATTTCACCCAAACCAGCTCCTTTCCCTACCACCTCAAAATTGCCTTTGCATCTTTTTCCCTCCTCCCCTATCTGACCTCACTCAGACTTGTAGACTCTCCCTAAACGCTGGCTGAGAAGAGCCTCTTTGTACCATCCTACTCGGCCCTTTCTTCACAAGACATATTTGCTCTCATCTGGATGGACCCTTACACCAAATTGGCCCAAAGTCTCACCTGGACAGTCTCTGGGCAAGCTTCATTCAGCTCGAGGTTTCTCACAAGTCTCCCCCTCTTTTCATAGCACTGAGCCTGCTTAGCCAAGCCGAGCTGAAAGTGAGCCAAGGAGGGAACGCTCTTCACAACTCAGCATAGATAGGTTAGAACCCACTACGAAAAGTAACTGGTCTGATCCCCACTGGGAAATACATCACACAAATCTAGTTCTATAGATTTCAAATGGAAGTGCAAATCGCACCTCCCATATCAAGGTAAATTACTAAAGGAAACATCACAGGAAGAAAAGAATTCAAAAACCACCAAGGCAGAAATATTTACCAATGCAATAACTTTTTTTTAAATTTGATGTAGATTTAATAGGCCTTAACTCTTTGGGTCATTTTTATGTTAGAGATAACTTTTGTCATTTTTGGTATATAATTATCTTTTAGTGCTCCTTGTTTATTTACTCTCCACAACTAAATATATATTTCATGATGGTTTGTTTTGCTTTTGTATATTGCTCAGTCAGATTTTTGGGTTATTCTCTACGAATCTCCCCCCAGTCTCTCCTTGATCTCACTACTAGTCTTCAAATGCACAACTCATGTATGTTCTCTCTCGTTCTAACCTCTTCTCTACAGGCCCTCGTTCTGAGCCCCTCCTCTCTGTGCTACAGAACTACAAACATCCACAGCCTTACAACCTCTAAAATCTGTAGAAACTAACAAGATCTCAACTTCACTCTCACAGATGTTTTTGCACCTCGATCTTTTTCTAGGTTAACATTGGTCCCCATCCTAACCCACCCTACATCCCCATGACTTCTAACTAACCAAATTTGGCTGTAATTTATAGTATCTGTATAGGCTCATTTACCTACGAGCAATTGTTGAAGTCAAAGGGACCAACATTGTTAATTTGCTACCATGATATGTGCATAGTAGACATTTCCACCAGATTTGGTCAATCCTGCCGTTTGGAGTAATATAAAGAGCAAACCAAGCACCTTGAGCACCTAGACTGATTATATAATTTCTGAGTTACATGCCTTACTATACAGCTGATTAAGAAAAATGCATCCAACCAATGAAAGAACTCAACCCAAAATCTAAACGCAAAAATATAAGAAACATGAAAAATCAAGACAACACGACTCCTCCAAAAATTATGAATCCCACAGTAATGGCCTCTAGAGAGAATGAATTGGATGAAAGGCCAGGCAGAGAAATCAAAAGAATTTTAAGTGTCTTCAAAGAAATCAAAGAATTCATTGAAAAAAACCAACTGTAAAAGGAATCTCAAACACAGCAATCAGCTGAATGAAATCAGGACACCAATAAATGATATGACAGTGAATTCAGTGAAGAGATAACACTAAAGAAAACTCAATTTAGGTTGCCACATGTCATCATTAGAAAAGGGAGCAGAGAGAGAGTAAGAAACAGTGACAGTTCAGAATGTACCTCTGCTCAGTTTTCTGAAGGTGTTTTTACTGTTGTTTTGGTGAAAATCCATGTGTTTTAAAGGATTTCTGGTTTGAGTACTACTCCCAAAATAGTATTTCCTTATTGGAAGAATTTAAATGCAATGAAAATTTATGATATAGTAGATACTCTACCCGAAATTCAACTGTGAATAACATAGCAAATTCTTGTCAGTATTCTTTGGCAGTACAATGTAACGAAGACATTCCTGTGTTCCTCAAAAGAAATTCCAAAGGAATTGAAAGCAAAAATGAATAACCCAAGTACTTGCTGAAAATAATGAAAAAACAACCCATGAAGTTAGAATGAAATTATATTTTATTAGAATTAATTTTATTTTGGATTTTAATAAATTAAAGAGGGAACAAAGCATACATTTATTTAAAACAAAAAGTCCATAATTATTAATCCCCACTTGGGAGCCCCAGATAGCATAATTCAAAGAATAGATTTCTTACTTGCTATTAATGAGCACTTCTGACAGCCGGTTATTCACTTGGTTATCACTCTTGTGGCGAAACTGAAAAAGCAAAGTGTTTATGACAGATCATATTAAATCATGCTTCATCAACTCAAATGAGGACACTAGGAATATTCTGAGCTCAGCTGTTTCAAAGTTTACATGTATGTTTATACTTATGTGGAACTCAGTTCCATGTTCTTTATCTCATCAACACTCATGCTACAGATCTTATTCCAAAGAAGTCTAGCCACAATTTTCACACATTGTTAGTGGTTTCAAAGACGAGATACGCTCTTTGCCACATTGTTCCAGAGAAAGCCATACATGAATTTTGATGACTGGAACTCAGAACATTTCTCTCACACATATACTCAATAGCTACTGAAAGATTCATTTTTGCTGTACAGATTTAAGTCAAAAAAAACTGTTTTAACTTATATTTTGATTCTCCAGAAATTCTAAATGCTTGCAATATTATGAGATACCAAGCACTTAAAACAAAAAATCAGAATGCATTACTGAGTCACATTTGCTGTGAATATATGCTTTATACCAAAAGGATCACACTTCTTATAGTCTACTCTCACAAGGTAAATATCTTACACTTTTCAGAAGAATCCAGTTATGATGAGCTTTCAATTTCACTCAGAAACTAGCAGCCCTTTGGGTCAGAGTTTCTATATGAATCGTCAAGGTCAGATAGTAACAGACTAATTCAGACACATAGAGAAAACATACCAGACAGACCAGAGACAACAGTATAAAAGTAGAAAGCTAAAGTAGCGACACAGTTATTTCCACATACTAGTTTGTATTCATAGATAAACGGGTAGTTTGGAGAAACGTAAAACTGATGTTATAGACTATTACCATTAGGATAAGCAATTTTTTCTTTTTAAAATCAAAATGTTGTATAAATATATAACATGCAAATCTATACATCAACCAGAACTCTATTTTGAATATACATCCCATCCCAATCTCAATATTATAACTTGTATGTGTGATTATGCAGAATGGCAGGCATATGTTGATGGATATAATCATTAAAAACGAGAAGACAAAATTATTCATATTTTAACATGAAAATAATGTATAATATTATATTACAAATCTAAGTAGGAAATTAAGCCAACCCATTCATTTGTACATATACTTCCTCCTCCATGGAGCACAACAGAAATGGAAGCTATTTTATCTGAATGCGTGAGGTGGCGAGGACCTCTATGTCAACACCATGTCCATCTTTATCCTGCCCTCTGCCGTGGGCAGCTGGCCTGTATGGCTCCGGCTTCTGGATGGGATTGGCCACTAGGTGGTACTGGTAGAAAGTGAAAAGCTATAAGGTTGCTTTAAGGTTGTGAGCTTAGGGGTCTTTGTGTCGAAAATCGTTGGTTTCTGTTTCACTGGCTAATCCTGTGTTGATTTAATTCTTAAATTTTGATTGTCTTTTTGGTAGTCTCAATTTAGACATTTATATGTCCTCAGAGCTAAATGATTTAATATTCAAGATGATGAGAAATATTTGTGAATTCTATGCATATACATACATCTCCATCATTTAGCTACCTATTCAATGTGCATACATGTTTTTTAAAAGACAGTTTTTAATAAATTACTTTATGTATCAAGAAAAAAAAGAAAGTGAAAAGCTAGAAAGAAGGAAGTGAGGTGGGGACATTTACTCCCTGGCTTCCTCCTAAGTGGTCAGCAACGGTTGCTTCCTCTGCAGACAGTCCCAGCTGCTGGCACATTCTATAGCTCCTGGACGATTAACTAGTTCCTTCCTGGAAGTAGCTGTGTATGCCACTCACAGTATTTCCTTTCCCAGCCCTGTGATAAGTGTTGCTTCATTGTTAAATTCTCCAGTCCTCCCCCATTTCAACATACCATCTCTGTCCTGCTAAGACACTGGACTGAAGATGTAAAGGTATTGCACTGACAGAGATCACAAAAATAAAAATATTCCCAAGCATCAAAAAGCATAAAATCAAAACCGAGACAGGGATTAGCCATCTCTGTATATAACCTGAAAATAGTCCTCTAAATTCACGAGATGAGCATGATGAGAAAAGACCAACCAGCTCATCCCCCACCACCACCAAAGCTGAGCATCACACACTGTGGACCCCTGCAAAGGGTCTTGGCACAGATAAAAACTGGAGGGGTTATAAGTCATAGCCCCAGGGTGAGGGTAACTCTGACAATCTCTACTCTCCACAGAAGTGAGAAGCCTTAGAGGGGAACTGTCCCAGGAGAGGCCAGCAGCAGAGGCCATCATCCACAGTGGACCCCCCATAAGACACCCTGGCCCCCTGGTGCTTCACACATGTCCTCTCGTTTTGTCTTCCCAGTAGTGCTGATCAGCCATATTATACAGAAAAGGAAGCGTTCAGAAAAGTTAAATGTTCTGCCTACAAACACACCATTAGTAAATGGTAGAGCAGGATATCCTCCTCAAAGACAAAGCCCACGTTCTTTCCTCTCTCTCATCTGGCTCTTCAGTGAGGTATGACTACCTTTAAGGTCAATGTGCCAGAGCACATTCATCTGAATAAATACTACTTCCATGGAAGATTAGACAATAGAGTGAAGCTATACATTTATCCAGAGGTTTCACTGAGCAAATCATTGTTGAAATTTTCTCTCCTAGAATTACCTCTAGAGCTCGCCATCCATTCTTTGGAAAAATCTTTTGATTCCTTGAGAATGAAGCTCTGTGTCCTTTGAAATTACATGGAGGAACATAATGTGTTCAGAAATATAGAAAAGCAAATGTCAGAAAGAAGGTCATCAATTAGGTTTTGATAAGGTGTGTGTTTACAAAGCAGGGTGAACATGAAGTCATGAGGTTGGCTTTCTTCTGCCCTTTGAGCATTGAGCGTGCTCCCAGAATCCCTTGAGCAGGGCTGGGGAAATAGGTCAACAGTTAAAGCTGCTTGCTTCCAAAATATCTTGACCAATGACCACCTGACAGGAATAAGTAGACTTTAGAAACAACCAAAACTAACCATTTTAAGGTGACATTATTCACGGTGTTAAGAGTTATATGTATTTGTCAAAATGTCAATCTATGTTTGATATTAACGTGCAATTTGAAGTATGTTGGGCATTTCATTAAGAAATAAAAACACAGTATGTTACAATAAATATTGTGTATATACATGTATATATGCAATTTTAAAATGATTCATACCTAATTATTGATATATCAAAAATTATACATATTTATGAAGAAACATCACATAAATCCCCTCATATATTTAAACACTCTGGCAGTACTGGTTTGGCTCTCATTTTTCTGTTACTGACAACAGGAACATTTTTCTGTTAATGACAACATGAAAACATAATTAAAAGTGGGACCTCAGACACACTTGAAAGCAAATACTCACATAATCATCAGTGGCATCTTTGACAGCTGTAACAGTTATCACCATGACCAAAGGCACGATAGTGGTAAACCAGGTTAAGGAGGAGATTTCTGGAATTAGCTGAAACAAGCATTTCCAATAGATTAGGCTTTTAATTTAGGAAACAGCTTCCAAAGTTTAACATTTGCCTCTATAAGACCTGGCAGAACGTGGTGGGGGAGACTGTCCAGAGGCATGGCACCCATCAGTAACAACACACGTGGGCCAGGGAGACCGGGCTGAGTACTGGGATATCCAGGATCCCTTGCCACAAGGACTAATACAGACAGCCCACAGAGGAGGCTATCCAACTGATCAGGGATGGGGAGGGGTGGAATTGGGGAATTCGGGATAACAACACGTTTGCCCACTAAATAATGTAACTCATTATGGACAATAAATATATATTTTTTAAAAAAGACCTGGCAGAAGTCAACCAATTGGACAAATGTAAAATGGCTTTCAATAACTCAAGTATTTGTATTTAATTACAATACACACAAGGAGTACCAGAACACTTCCCCTAACACACACACAACAGATTGGACTGAGGATAGTGACCAGTCAGAGCACTCTTGTCTGTATCTCTGAATAGCCTGCCCAGGTTACATAAATAAAGTGTCTGGGGGGGGGAGGGTCAAGACTGCAATAAAGATGCACACGGCTAGAATATGAACCTAGGTCTCCGTCTATCAAGCCTACTCCCTTATGCCTCATCTCCAATGCCAGCATCTAAGAGAATCTGGTAAGAGGGCAGGGCCCTCTCAGGTAGGTAGTTTTCAACTCGGGCTCCTGTTGGAGCTTCCTTCAAGCAGGGAAGGATGCAGAGAAGACTTCTGAGGATGGAGATCACATCCCATCAATAACTCAAAAGAAAGTCAACGTACATCGTTTTCCTTCAATCTCAAAAATTTCTGAAGGTTTAATAATAGGAATAAATTCTAGTATTCTATAAACAGATGACTGAGTTAAGCAAATGTAATCAAGACCTTCACAAAACAGTGTTCACAGTGAACACAACTGTTAGCAAATTGAAGAGTAATTCCAACACATGGAGGATGAGCTTAGTAAAGAAATGAAAACACTGAAAAAGAACCAAACAGAAATTCTGAAAATCAAAAAAAGTCTCTATTCAAATAAAAATAACAACAGAGTCACCAATGAACAACAATACAGAAGATCTAATTTCAGAGATGGATGAAAGAGATGAGATAAAAACATACATAGACACATATAAAGAAAAAAGTCAAAGAACATCAACACCAGTTCCAAGAAGTCTGGGATCCATTCAAGAGACTGAATCTTAGAATCCACATGCTAAAAGAAGGAGCTGAGATAATATTGAATGGAATTAAATGACCATTTAATATAATCATAAAGGAAATGTTTCCAAACCTAAAGTCCACAAGCAAACACAGGAGGCATTTGGAACCCCAAACACACATAACCAGAGAAGAACCTCTCCACAATGCATCATAGTCACGATGTCAACAATACAAACTCAAGAAGCAATACTAAAGACCCTAAGGAAAAATGTCAATTTACACACAAAAGCAAGCGTATCAGAATGATTTCAAAAACCTTGTCAGCAATACTAAAAACCAGAAAATAATAAAATGGCCTATTTCAAACTCTGAACATAAACAAAGTCCAACCAAGAGTGCTATATCCAGCAAAATTATTTATCAAAGTTGTTAGAGCAAGTCGGGTGTGGTGGCACACACCTTTAATCCCAGGATTTGGAGGCAGAGGTATGATAATCACCATGAGTTTGAGGTCACCCTGAGGCGACATAGTGAATTCCAGATCATCCTGGGCTAGATGGAGACCCTACTTTAAAAAAAAATTGATAGAGCAAAGATATTCCAAGATATACACAAATTAAAGTAATTCATGATAACCAAACCAGCACTGCTAAAAATTCTTAAATGAACACCATAAAAACAGTCTCTGCTTGCACAACTCATCGCCCTCCATCCCATGGACTGTTCCAGTAATCTCACTGAGGAAGGCCCTCAGTGGATTGGGGTCAGGGAGGAGGGAAATGGGGTTCCAACATATGACTTGTTCATACAGTGTTTCTACTTATTAACAATCAATCAATAAATAAATAAATAAATGAAAAACAGCTTCACCCAAGAATACCTAAGAAAGGAACAGGGGAACAAAGAGACTTGGAGATGCATTGGCCTTATTCACACCCCAGCCAGCAAAGCCCAATACTAGAACAAGAAGTAGAAGAAAAAGGCGTACTAATAACCCAGCCAACAAGAACATCACCAAATAAGATCATAGGTAAGAAAGACCCTATCAATACTAATTTTAAATTAAATGGAATCAATTCACCAATCAAAAGATTCGGACTAACTGGATTTAAAAAAAGACTCAACTATCTGTTATCTCTAAGAAACACACTGAGATATTCCTTATAGTTCATCAGACCAAAGTAGCCTACAGATTCAATGCAATTCCAATCAAAGGCCCTTGACATTCTTCTTAGGACTAAGGGAAGAATTTAACAATTCATATGGAAACACAAAAGACCATGCATACCTAGAGTCAACCCAAGTAGAAGGACCACTGCTTAAGGCAACACAATTCCTGACCTAAAATTATACTATAGAGCAGTATTTTTAACAAATAGATAGTGAAGAAATACAACCAAAATATTACCTGCAGTATTAGGAGGAAAAGGAAATAGGCATTTGCCACTCTTTGGAACTGTTCAAATAAATTAATTGGCAAGAAGGTGAGAATGTTGTACTTGGATGTATGGATGCGATTATCCTGAAAAAAAAAAAAAGAAATGGCATTGTTAGTTTGGAGAAAGGCATTCATGACAGCTCTAACACTTACCAGGCTGAGCACGAGTTATACCAGAACAAGATTAGTTAATTATCTAGGAAGTTATAAACACTGCAATCTCCAAGATTTTTTCCCCAAGATGACATGTTCTTGACTCTAAACAAAAAAAAAAAAAACTGCTCACTGTCATAATATCACCCACACAGTCGTGGGGTATCATTCAGTCCATATTGTGTGAGTATGTACTGTATTTCTGGAGTGTCCCTAAACTCTTGCTCAGGGACACAGGATGGAAGGCACTTTGGTGGAGATAATCTGGTCAAGTTTCCCTTGGGATCCTGACAAGGGCCCTGGATCTATCTTAGAAGGTCTCCTGTGATAGGAAACTCTATTTTTCAAAGGCAGCCTATAAACCATTTCAGAATGGTATTGCTGAAAATGGAGTTAGGAACACTGTATGGCCCAATATTTTTTTTTCCAAGATGACATATTCTTTTTTATTATTATTATTTATATTTTTAATTTTATTTAAAGAATAAAATTTGGACTATAGCTTTTGGTGTTGAAGTTATTCCTCTTAGAACACAGCGTTAACTAAGCACCATCTTGACTTCTGGAGCATCAGTGACTTCCTGTCTTCTTCAGCACTCTTAACTCTGAATGTTATTTATTATACCGACAGAGTGATTTGTTCAGAACTTGCTGAGTGCTATATAACTTTTGCCCTTTGATTCTACTGTTGATGGTCCTTATGAATCTTTGTTATATTTAATGCTTTTAAATTGTTATTGCTTCATAATATTGCCCTTATCTTAGCCTCGTTCTAATTAATTGCAGACTTTTCAGTTTGCTAGGCTTATTAAAATTAAGTGAGGTGGACCCTCCTAAGATCAAAATAAGCAAGAAAAAATACTTGAGCTTTAAATTTTTTTTGTCTTTTTAGTTGCCTTCAAAATGATGCAGATACCCATTACCTTATTCATTTTAATGGGTAGGCTTGTTTGATAACTAATTTCCATTTAGGTGAGGTGTTTAATAATGTCTCC